>CAMPDV010001683.1:0-96500 GCA_946699065.1 Loxodes magnus
TCTCAAAGCATGCTCCTTAAAACTGAAATTCTTTCTTCTTTTCTTACTTTACATACTCACTTTTCAAAATACATATTACTTCTCAAAGCATACTCCTTAAAACTGAAATTCTTTCTTCTTTTCTTACCTTACATACTCACTTTTCAAAATACTTATTACTTCTCAAAGCATACTCCTTAAAACTGAAATTCTTTCTTCTTTTCTTACCTTACATACTCACTTTTCTAAATACTTATTACTTCTCAAAGCATACTCCTTAAAACTGAAATTCTTTCTTCTTTTCTTACTTTACTTATTCACTTTTCTAAATACTTATTACTTCCCAAAGCATACTCCTTAAAACTGAAATTCTTTCTTCTTTTCTTACCTTACATACTCACTTTTCAAAATACATATTATTTCTCAAAGCATACTCCTTAAAACTGAAATTCTTTCTTCTTTTCTTACCTTACATACTCACTTTTCAAAATACATATTATTTCTCAAAGCATACTCCTTAAAACTGAAATTCTTTCTTCTTTTCTTACCTTACATACTCACTTTTCTAAATACTTATTACTTCCCAAAGCATACTCCTTAAAACTGAAATTCTTTCTTCTTTTCTTACCTTACATACTCACTTTTCTAAATACATATTATTTCTCAAAGGATACTCCTTAAAACTGAAATTCTTTCTTCTTTTCTTACTTTACATATTCACTTTTCAAAATACTTATTATTCTCAAAGCATAGTCCTTAAAACTGAAATTCTTTCTTCTTTTCTTACCTTACATACTCACTTTTCAAAATACATATTATTTCTCAAAGCATACTCCTTAAAACTGAAATTCTTTCTTCTTTTCTTACCTTACATACTCACTTTTCTAAATACTTATTACTTCTCAAAGCATACTCCTTAAAACTGAAATTCTTTCTTCTTTTCTTACCTTACATACTCACTTTTCAAAATACATATTATTTCTCAAAGCATACTCCTTAAAACTGAAATTCTTTCTTCTTTTCTTACTTTACATATTCACTTTTCAAAATACATATTACTTCTCAAAGCATACTCCTTAAAACTGAAATTCTTTCTTCTTTTCTTACCTTATATACTCACTTTTCTAAATACTTATTACTTCCCAAAGCATACTCCTTAAAACTGAAATTCTTTCTTCTTTTCTTACTTTACTTATTCACTTTTCTAAATACTTATTACTTCCCAAAGCATACTCCTTAAAACTGAAATTCTTTCTTCTTTTCTTACTTTACTTTTTCACTTTTCAAAATACATATTATTTCTCAAAGCATACTCCTTAAAACTTATCATTAGATATTCTTTTCTTACCTTACATACTCACTTTTCTAAATACTTATTACTTCCCAAAGCATACTCCTTAAAACTGAAATTCTTTCTTCTTTTCTTACTTTACATATTCACTTTTCAAAATACATATTATTTCTCAAAGCATACTCCTTAAAACTGAAATTCTTTCTTCTTTTCTTACCTTACATACTCACTTTTCAAAATACATATTATTTCTCAAAGCATACTCCTTAAAACTGAAATTCTTTCTTCTTTTCTTACTTTACATATTCACTTTTCAAAATACATATTACTTCTCAAAGCATACTACTTAAAACTGAAATTCTTTCTTCTTTTCTTACCTTACATACTCACTTTTCTAAATACTTATTACTTCCCAAAGCATACTCCTTAAAACTGAAATTCTTTCTTCTTTTCTTACTTTACATATTCACTTTTCAAAATACATATTATTTCTCAAAGCATACTCCTTAAAACTGAAATTCTTTCTTCTTTTCTTACCTTACATACTCACTTTTCAAAATACATATTATTTCTCAAAGCATACTCCTTAAAACTGAAATTCTTTCTTCTTTTCTTACTTTACATATTCACTTTTCAAAATACATATTACTTCTCAAAGCATACTCCTTAAAACTGAAATTCTTTCTTCTTTTCTTACCTTACATACTCACTTTTCTAAATACTTATTACTTCCCAAAGCATACTCCTTAAAACTGAAATTCTTTCTTCTTTTCTTACCTTACATACTCACTTTTCTAAATACTTATTACTTCTCAAAGCATACTCCTTAAAACTGAAATTCTTTCTTCTTTTCTTACCTTACATACTCACTTTTCAAAATACATATTACTTCTCAAAGCATACTCCTTAAAACTGAAATTCTTTCTTCTTTTCTTACCTTACATACTCACTTTTCTAAATACTTATTACTTCTCAAAGCATACTCCTTAAAACTGAAATTCTTTCTTCTTTTCTTACCTTACATACTCACTTTTCAAAATACATATTACTTCTCAAAGCATACTCCTTAAAACTGAAATTCTTTCTTCTTTTCTTACCTTACATACTCACTTTTCTAAATACATATTATTTCTCAAAGCATACTCCTTAAAACTGAAATTCTTTCTTCTTTTCTTACTTTACATATTCACTTTTCAAAATACATATTACTTCTCAAAGCATACTCCTTAAAACTGAAATTCTTTCTTCTTTTCTTACCTTACATACTCACTTTTCTAAATACTTATTACTTCCCAAAGCATACTCCTTAAAACTGAAATTCTTTCTTCTTTTCTTACTTTACATATTCACTTTTCAAAATACATATTATTTCTCAAAGCATACTCCTTAAAACTGAAATTCTTTCTTCTTTTCTTACCTTACATACTCACTTTTCAAAATACATATTATTTCTCAAAGCATACTCCTTAAAACTGAAATTCTTTCTTCTTTTCTTACCTTACATACTCACTTTTCAAAATACATATTATTTCTCAAAGCATACTCCTTAAAACTGAAATTCTTTCTTCTTTTCTTACCTTACATACTCACTTTTCTAAATACTTATTACTTCCCAAAGCATACTCCTTAAAACTGAAATTCTTTCTTCTTTTCTTACCTTACATACTCACTTTTCAAAATACATATTATTTCTCAAAGCATACTCCTTAAAACTGAAATTCTTTCTTCTTTTCTTACTTTACTTATTCACTTTTCTAAATACTTATTACTTCTCAAAGCATACTCCTTAAAACTGAAATTCTTTCTTCTTTTCTTACCTTACATACTCACTTTTCAAAATACATATTATTTCTCAAAGCATACTCCTTAAAACTGAAATTCTTTCTTCTTTTCTTACCTTACGAATTCAAACTCTAAATACTTATTACTTCTCAAAGCATACTACTTAAAACTGAAATTCTTTCTTCTTTTCTTACCTTACATACTCACTTTTCTAAATACTTATTACTTCCCAAAGCATACTCCTTAAAACTGAAATTCTTTCTTCTTTTCTTACCTTACATACTCACTTTTCAAAATACATATTATTTCTCAAAGCATACTCCTTAAAACTGAAATTCTTTCTTCTTTTCTTACTTTACATATTCACTTTTCAAAATACATATTATTTCTCAAAGCATACTCCTTAAAACTGAAATTCTTTCTTCTTTTCTTACCTTACATACTCACTTTTCAAAATACATATTATTTCTCAAAGCATAGTCCTTAAAACTGAAATTCTTTCTTCTTTTCTTACCTTACATACTCACTTTTCAAAATACATATTATTTCTCAAAGCATACTCCTTAAAACTGAAATTCTTTCTTCTTTTCTTACTTTACTTATTCACTTTTCTAAATACTTATTACTTCCCAAAGCATACTCCTTAAAACTGAAATTCTTTCTTCTTTTCTTACTTCACTTTTTCACTTTTCAAAATACTTATTACTTCTCAAAGCATACTCCTTAAAACTGAAATTCTTTCTTCTTTTCTTACTTTACTTATTCACTTTTCTAAATACTTATTACTTCTCAAAGCATACTCCTTAAAACTGAAATTCTTTCTTCTTTTCTTACCTTACATACTCACTTTTCAAAATACATATTATTTCTCAAAGCATACTCCTTAAAACTGAAATTCTTTCTTCTTTTCTTACCTTACGAATTCAAACTCTAAATACTTATTACTTCTCAAAGCATACTACTTAAAACTGAAATTCTTTCTTCTTTTCTTACCTTACATACTCACTTTTCAAAATACATATTATTTCTCAAAGCATACTCCTTAAAACTGAAATTCTTTCTTCTTTTCTTACCTTACATACTCACTTTTCTAAATACATATTATTTCTCAAAGGATACTCCTTAAAACTGAAATTCTTTCTTCTTTTCTTACCTTACATACTCACTTTTCTAAATACTTATTACTTCCCAAAGCATACTCCTTAAAACTGAAATTCTTTCTTCTTTTCTTACCTTACATACTCACTTTTCAAAATACATATTATTTCTCAAAGCATACTCCTTAAAACTGAAATTCTTTCTTCTTTTCTTACCTTACAAATTCAAGCTCTAAATACATATTATTCTCAAAGCATAGTCCTTAAAACTGAAATTCTTTCTTCTTTTCTTACTTTACATATTCACTTTTCAAAATACTTATTACTTCTCAAAGCATACTCCTTAAAACTGAAATTCTTTCTTCTTTTCTTACCTTACATACTCACTTTTCAAAATACATATTATTTCTCAAAGCATACTCCTTAAAACTGAAATTCTTTCTTCTTTTCTTACCTTACAAATTCAAGCTCTAAATACATATTATTCTCAAAGCATAGTCCTTAAAACTGAAATTCTTTCTTCTTTTCTTACCTTACATACTCACTTTTCCAAATACATATTATTTCTCAAAGCATACTCCTTAAAACTGAAATTCTTTCTTCTTTTCTTACCTTACATACTCACTTTTCAAAATACATATTATTTCTCAAAGCATACTCCTTAAAACTGAAATTCTTTCTTCTTTTCTTACCTTACGAATTCAAACTCTAAATACTTATTACTTCTCAAAGCATACTACTTAAAACTGAAATTCTTTCTTCTTTTCTTACCTTACATACTCACTTTTCAAAATACATATTATTTCTCAAAGCATACTCCTTAAAACTGAAATTCTTTCTTCTTTTCTTACCTTAAAAATTCAAGCTCTAAAAACATATTATTCTCAAAGCAAAGTCCTTAAAACTGAAATTCTTTCTTCTTTTCTTACCTTACATACTCACTTTTCAAAATACTTATTACTTTTCAAAGCATACTCCTTAAAACTGAAATTCTTTCTTCTTTTCTTACCTTACATACTCACTTTTCAAAATACATATTATTTCTCAAAGCATACTCCTTAAAACTGAAATTCTTTCTTCTTTTCTTACCTTACATACTCACTTTTCAAAATACATATTATTTCTCAAAGCATACTCCTTAAAACTGAAATTCTTTCTTCTTTTCTTACTTTACATATTCACTTTTCAAAATACTTATTACTTCTCAAAGCATACTCCTTAAAACTGAAATTCTTTCTTCTTTTCTTATCTTACATACTCACTTTTCAAAATACATATTATTTCTCAAAGCATACTCCTTAAAACTGAAATTCTTTCTTTTTTTCTTACCTTACAAATTCAAGCTCTAAATAAATATTATTTCTCAAAGCATACTCCTTAAAACTGATATTCTATCTTCTTTTCTTACCTTACATACTCACTTTTCTAAATACATATTATTTCTCAAAGGATACTCCTTAAAACTGAAATTCTTTCTTCTTTTCTTACTTTACATATTCACTTTTCAAAATACTTATTATTCTCAAAGCATAGTCCTTAAAACTGAAATTCTTTCTTCTTTTCTTACCTTACATACTCACTTTTCAAAATACATATTATTTCTCAAAGCATACTCCTTAAAACTGAAATTCTTTCTTCTTTTCTTACCTTACGAATTCAAACTCTAAATACTTATTACTTCTCAAAGCATACTACTTAAAACTGAAATTCTTTCTTCTTTTCTTACCTTACATACTCACTTTTCTAAATACTTATTACTTCCCAAAGCATACTCCTTAAAACTGAAATTCTTTCTTCTTTTCTTACCTTACATACTCACTTTTCAAAATACATATTATTTCTCAAAGCATACTCCTTAAAACTGAAATTCTTTCTTCTTTTCTTACTTTACATATTCACTTTTCAAAATACATATTATTTCTCAAAGCATACTCCTTAAAACTGAAATTCTTTCTTCTTTTCTTACCTTACATACTCACTTTTCAAAATACATATTATTTCTCAAAGCATAGTCCTTAAAACTGAAATTCTTTCTTCTTTTCTTACCTTACATACTCACTTTTCAAAATACATATTATTTCTCAAAGCATACTCCTTAAAACTGAAATTCTTTCTTCTTTTCTTACTTTACTTATTCACTTTTCTAAATACTTATTACTTCCCAAAGCATACTCCTTAAAACTGAAATTCTTTCTTCTTTTCTTACTTCACTTTTTCACTTTTCAAAATACTTATTACTTCTCAAAGCATACTCCTTAAAACTGAAATTCTTTCTTCTTTTCTTACTTTACTTATTCACTTTTCTAAATACTTATTACTTCTCAAAGCATACTCCTTAAAACTGAAATTCTTTCTTCTTTTCTTACCTTACATACTCACTTTTCAAAATACATATTATTTCTCAAAGCATACTCCTTAAAACTGAAATTCTTTCTTCTTTTCTTACCTTACGAATTCAAACTCTAAATACTTATTACTTCTCAAAGCATACTACTTAAAACTGAAATTCTTTCTTCTTTTCTTACCTTACATACTCACTTTTCAAAATACATATTATTTCTCAAAGCATACTCCTTAAAACTGAAATTCTTTCTTCTTTTCTTACCTTACATACTCACTTTTCTAAATACATATTATTTCTCAAAGGATACTCCTTAAAACTGAAATTCTTTCTTCTTTTCTTACCTTACATACTCACTTTTCTAAATACTTATTACTTCCCAAAGCATACTCCTTAAAACTGAAATTCTTTCTTCTTTTCTTACCTTACATACTCACTTTTCAAAATACATATTATTTCTCAAAGCATACTCCTTAAAACTGAAATTCTTTCTTCTTTTCTTACCTTACAAATTCAAGCTCTAAATACATATTATTCTCAAAGCATAGTCCTTAAAACTGAAATTCTTTCTTCTTTTCTTACTTTACATATTCACTTTTCAAAATACTTATTACTTCTCAAAGCATACTCCTTAAAACTGAAATTCTTTCTTCTTTTCTTACCTTACATACTCACTTTTCAAAATACATATTATTTCTCAAAGCATACTCCTTAAAACTGAAATTCTTTCTTCTTTTCTTACCTTACAAATTCAAGCTCTAAATACATATTATTCTCAAAGCATAGTCCTTAAAACTGAAATTCTTTCTTCTTTTCTTACCTTACATACTCACTTTTCCAAATACATATTATTTCTCAAAGCATACTCCTTAAAACTGAAATTCTTTCTTCTTTTCTTACCTTACATACTCACTTTTCAAAATACATATTATTTCTCAAAGCATACTCCTTAAAACTGAAATTCTTTCTTCTTTTCTTACCTTACGAATTCAAACTCTAAATACTTATTACTTCTCAAAGCATACTACTTAAAACTGAAATTCTTTCTTCTTTTCTTACCTTACATACTCACTTTTCAAAATACATATTATTTCTCAAAGCATACTCCTTAAAACTGAAATTCTTTCTTCTTTTCTTACCTTAAAAATTCAAGCTCTAAAAACATATTATTCTCAAAGCAAAGTCCTTAAAACTGAAATTCTTTCTTCTTTTCTTACCTTACATACTCACTTTTCAAAATACTTATTACTTTTCAAAGCATACTCCTTAAAACTGAAATTCTTTCTTCTTTTCTTACCTTACATACTCACTTTTCAAAATACATATTATTTCTCAAAGCATACTCCTTAAAACTGAAATTCTTTCTTCTTTTCTTACCTTACATACTCACTTTTCAAAATACATATTATTTCTCAAAGCATACTCCTTAAAACTGAAATTCTTTCTTCTTTTCTTACTTTACATATTCACTTTTCAAAATACTTATTACTTCTCAAAGCATACTCCTTAAAACTGAAATTCTTTCTTCTTTTCTTATCTTACATACTCACTTTTCAAAATACATATTATTTCTCAAAGCATACTCCTTAAAACTGAAATTCTTTCTTTTTTTCTTACCTTACAAATTCAAGCTCTAAATAAATATTATTTCTCAAAGCATACTCCTTAAAACTGATATTCTATCTTCTTTTCTTACCTTACATACTCACTTTTCTAAATACATATTATTTCTCAAAGGATACTCCTTAAAACTGAAATTCTTTCTTCTTTTCTTACTTTACATATTCACTTTTCAAAATACTTATTATTCTCAAAGCATAGTCCTTAAAACTGAAATTCTTTCTTCTTTTCTTACCTTACATACTCACTTTTCAAAATACATATTATTTCTCAAAGCATACTCCTTAAAACTGAAATTCTTTCTTCTTTTCTTACCTTACATACTCACTTTTCTAAATACTTATTACTTCTCAAAGCATACTCCTTAAAACTGAAATTCTTTCTTCTTTTCTTACCTTACATACTCACTTTTCAAAATACATATTATTTCTCAAAGCATACTCCTTAAAACTGAAATTCTTTCTTCTTTTCTTACTTTACATATTCACTTTTCAAAATACATATTACTTCTCAAAGCATACTCCTTAAAACTGAAATTCTTTCTTCTTTTCTTACCTTACATACTCACTTTTCTAAATACATATTATTTCTCAAAGCATACTCCTTAAAACTGAAATTCTTTCTTCTTTTCTTACCTTACATATTCACTTTTCAAAATACATATTACTTCTCAAAGCATACTCCTTAAAACTGAAATTCTTTCTTCTTTTCTTACCTTACATACTCACTTTTCTAAATACATATTATTTCTCAAAGCATACTCCTTAAAACTGAAATTCTTTCTTCTTTTCTTACTTTACATATTCACTTTTCAAAATACATATTACTTCTCAAAGCATACTCCTTAAAACTGAAATTCTTTCTTCTTTTCTTACCTTACATACTCACTTTTCTAAATACTTATTACTTCCCAAAGCATACTCCTTAAAACTGAAATTCTTTCTTCTTTTCTTACCTTACGAATTCAAACTCTAAATACATATTATTCTCAAAGCATACTCCTTAAAACTGAAATTCTTTCTTCTTTTCTTACTTCACTTTTTCACTTTTCAAAATACTTATTACTTCTCAAAGCATACTCCTTAAAACTGAAATTCTTTCTTCTTTTCTTACTTTAAATATTCACTTTTCAAAATACTTATTACTTCTCAAAGCATACTCCTTAAAACTGCATACTTATTACTTCTCAAAGCATACTCCTTAAAACTGAAATTCTTTCTTCTTTTCTTACTTTACTTATTCACTTTTCTAAATACTTATTACTTCCCAAAGCATACTCCTTAAAACTGAAATTCTTTCTTCTTTTCTTACCTTACATACTCACTTTTCAAAATACATATTATTTCTCAAAGCATACTCCTTAAAACTGAAATTCTTTCTTCTTTTCTTACCTTACAAATTCAAGCTCTAAATACATATTATTCTCAAAGCATACTCCTTAAAACTGAAATTCTTTCTTCTTTTCTTACCTTACATACTCACTTTTCAAAATACATATTATTTCTCAAAGCATACTCCTTAAAACTGAAATTCTTTCTTCTTTTCTTATCTTACATACTCACTTTTCAAAATACATATTACTTCTCAAAAGCATACTCCTTAAAACTGAAATTCTTTCTTCTTTTCTTACCTTACATACTCACTTTTCAAAATACATATTATTTCTCAAAGCATACTCCTTAAAACTGAAATTCTTTCTTCTTTTCTTACCTTACATACTCACTTTTCAAAATACATATTATTTCTCAAAGCATACTCCTTAAAACTGAAATTCTTTCTTCTTTTCTTACCTTACATACTCACTTTTCAAAATACTTATTACTTTTCAAAGCATACTCCTTAAAACTGAAATTCTTTCTTCTTTTCTTACCTTACATACTCACTTTTCAAAATACATATTTTTTCTCAAAGCATACTCCTTAAAACTGAAATTCTTTCTTCTTTTCTTACCTTACATACTCACTTTTCAAAATACATATTATTTCTCAAAGCATAGTCCTTAAAACTGAAATTCTTTCTTCTTTTCTTACCTTACATACTCACTTTTCAAAATACATATTATTTCTCAAAGCATACTCCTTAAAACTGAAATTCTTTCTTCTTTTCTTACCTTACATACTCACTTTTCAAAATACATATTATTTCTCAAAGCATACTCCTTAAAACTGAAATTCTTTCTTCTTTTCTTACCTTACATACTCACTTTTCAAAATACATATTATTTCTCAAAGCATACTCCTTAAAACTGAAATTCTTTCTTCTTTTCTTACCTTACATACTCACTTTTCTAAATACTTATTACTTCCCAAAGCATACTCCTTAAAACTGAAATTCTTTCTTCTTTTCTTACCTTACATACTCACTTTTCAAAATACATATTATTTCTCAAAGCATACTCCTTAAAACTGAAATTCTTTCTTCTTTTCTTACCTTACAAATTCAAGCTCTAAATACATATTATTCTCAAAGCATAGTCCTTAAAACTGAAATTCTTTCTTCTTTTCTTACCTTACATACTCACTTTTCAAAATACATATTATTTCTCAAAGCATACTCCTTAAAACTGAAATTCTTTCTTCTTTTCTTACCTTACATACTCACTTTTCAAAATACATATTATTTCTCAAAGCATACTCCTTAAAACTGAAATTCTTTCTTCTTTTCTTACCTTACATACTCACTTTTCAAAATACATATTATTTCTCAAAGCATACTCCTTAAAACTGAAATTCTTTCTTCTTTTCTTACCTTACATACTCACTTTTCAAAATACATATTATTTCTCAAAGCATACTCCTTAAAACTGAAATTCTTTCTTCTTTTCTTACTTTACATATTCACTTTTCAAAATACATATTACTTCTCAAAGCCTACTCCTTAAAACTGAAATTCTTTCTTCTTTTCTTACCTTACATACTCACTTTTCTAAATACTTATTACTTCCCAAAGCATACTCCTTAAAACTGAAATTCTTTCTTCTTTTCTTACCTTACATACTCACTTTTCAAAATACATATTATTCTCAAAGCATACTCCTTAAAACTGAAATTCTTTCTTCTTTTCTTACCTTACAAATTCAAGCTCTAAATACATATTATTTCTCAAAGCATACTCCTTAAAACTGAAATTCTTTCTTCTTTTCTTACCTTACATACTCACTTTTCAAAATACATATTATTTCTCAAAGCATACTCCTTAAAACTGAAATTCTTTCTTCTTTTCTTACCTTACATACTCACTTTTCAAAATACATATTATTTCTCAAAGCATACTCCTTAAAACTGAAATTCTTTCTTCTTTTCTTACTTTACATATTCACTTTTCAAAATACATATTACTTCTCAAAGCCTACTCCTTAAAACTGAAATTCTTTCTTCTTTTCTTACCTTACATACTCACTTTTCAAAATACATATTATTTCTCAAAGCATACTCCTTAAAACTGAAATTCTTTCTTCTTTTCTTACCTTACATACTCACTTTTCAAAATACATATTATTTCTCAAAGCATACTCCTTAAAACTGAAATTCTTTCTTCTTTTCTTACTTTACATATTCACTTTTCAAAATACATATTACTTCTCAAAGCCTACTCCTTAAAACTGAAATTCTTTCTTCTTTTCTTACCTTACATACTCACTTTTCTAAATACTTATTACTTCCCAAAGCATACTCCTTAAAACTGAAATTCTTTCTTCTTTTCTTACCTTACATACTCACTTTTCAAAATACATATTATTTCTCAAAGCATACTCCTTAAAACTGAAATTCTTTCTTCTTTTCTTACCTTACATACTCACTTTTCAAAATACATATTATTTCTCAAAGCATACTCCTTAAAACTGAAATTCTTTCTTCTTTTCTTACTTTACATATTCACTTTTCTAAATACTTATTACTTCCCAAAGCATACTCCTTAAAACTGAAATTCTTTCTTCTTTTCTTACCTTACATACTCACTTTTCAAAATACATATTATTTCTCAAAGCATACTCCTTAAAACTGAAATTCTTTCTTCTTTTCTTACCTTACAAATTCAAGCTCTAAATACATATTATTCTCAAAGCATAGTCCTTAAAACTGAAATTCTTTCTTCTTTTCTTACCTTACATACTCACTTTTCAAAATACATATTACTTTTCAAAGCATACTCCTTAAAACTGAAATTCTTTCTTCTTTTCTTACCTTACATACTCACTTTTCAAAATACATATTATTTCTCAAAGCATACTCCTTAAAACTGAAATTCTTTCTTCTTTTCTTACCTTACAAATTCAAGCTCTAAATACATATTATTCTCAAAGCATAGTCCTTAAAACTGAAATTCTTTCTTCTTTTCTTACCTTACATACTCACTTTTCAAAATACATATTATTTCTCAAAGGATACTCCTTAAAACTGAAATTCTTTCTTCTTTTCTTACCTTACATACTCACTTTTCAAAATACATATTATTTCTCAAAGCATACTCCTTAAAACTGAAATTCTTTCTTCTTTTCTTACCTTACATACTCACTTTTCTAAATACTTATTACTTCTCAAAGCATACTCCTTAAAACTGAAATTCTTTCTTCTTTTCTTACCTTACGAATTCAAGCTCTAAATACATATTATTCTCAAAGCATAGTCCTTAAAACTGAAATTCTTTCTTCTTTTCTTACCTTACATACTCACTTTTCAAAATACATATTACTTCTCAAAGCATACTACTTAAAACTGAAATTCTTTCTTCTTTTCTTACCTTACATACTCACTTTTCAAAATACATATTACTTCTCAAAGCATACTCCTTAAAACTGAAATTCTTTCTTCTTTTCTTACCTTACATACTCACTTTTCAAAATAAATATTATTTCTCAAATCATACTCCTTAAAACTGAAATTCTTTCTTCTTTTCTTACCTTACGAATTCAAACTCTA
Source organism: Loxodes magnus (assembly GCA_946699065.1). Taxonomy (NCBI): domain Eukaryota; phylum Ciliophora; class Karyorelictea; order Loxodida; family Loxodidae; genus Loxodes; species Loxodes magnus. The sequence continues at coordinate 13,030 of CAMPDV010001683.1, forward strand.
AATACTTATTACTTCTCAAAGCATACTACTTAAAACTGAAATTCTTTCTTCTTTTCTTACCTTACATATACTCACTTTTCTAAATACTTATTACTTTCTCAAAGCATACTCCTTAAAACTGAAATTCTTTCTTCTTTTCTTACCTTACATACTCACTTTTCAAAATTACTAAATACTTATTATTTCTCAAAGCATACTCCTTAAAACTGAAATTCTTTCTTCTTTTCTTACCTTACATACTCACTTTTCTAAATACTTATTACTTCCCAAAGCATACTCCTTAAAACTGAAATTCTTTCTTCTTTTCTTACCTTACATACTCACTTTTCAAAATACATATTATTTCTCAAAGCATACTCCTTAAAACTGAAATTCTTTCTTCTTTTCTTACCTTACAAATTCAAGCTCTAAATACATATTATTCTCAAAGCATAGTCCTTAAAACTGAAATTCTTTCTTCTTTTCTTACCTTACATACTCACTTTTCAAAATACATATTATTTCTCAAAGCATACTCCTTAAAACTGAAATTCTTTCTTCTTTTCTTACCTTACATACTCACTTTTCAAAATACATATTATTTCTCAAAGCATACTCCTTAAAACTGAAATTCTTTCTTCTTTTCTTACCTTACATACTCACTTTTCAAAATACATATTATTTCTCAAAGCATACTCCTTAAAACTGAAATTCTTTCTTCTTTTCTTACCTTACATACTCACTTTTCAAAATACATATTATTTCTCAAAGCATACTCCTTAAAACTGAAATTCTTTCTTCTTTTCTTACTTTACATATTCACTTTTCAAAATACATATTACTTCTCAAAGCCTACTCCTTAAAACTGAAATTCTTTCTTCTTTTCTTACCTTACATACTCACTTTTCTAAATACTTATTACTTCCCAAAGCATACTCCTTAAAACTGAAATTCTTTCTTCTTTTCTTACCTTACATACTCACTTTTCAAAATACATATTATTCTCAAAGCATACTCCTTAAAACTGAAATTCTTTCTTCTTTTCTTACCTTACAAATTCAAGCTCTAAATACATATTATTTCTCAAAGCATACTCCTTAAAACTGAAATTCTTTCTTCTTTTCTTACCTTACATACTCACTTTTCAAAATACATATTATTTCTCAAAGCATACTCCTTAAAACTGAAATTCTTTCTTCTTTTCTTACCTTACATACTCACTTTTCAAAATACATATTATTTCTCAAAGCATACTCCTTAAAACTGAAATTCTTTCTTCTTTTCTTACTTTACATATTCACTTTTCAAAATACATATTACTTCTCAAAGCCTACTCCTTAAAACTGAAATTCTTTCTTCTTTTCTTACCTTACATACTCACTTTTCAAAATACATATTATTTCTCAAAGCATACTCCTTAAAACTGAAATTCTTTCTTCTTTTCTTACCTTACATACTCACTTTTCAAAATACATATTATTTCTCAAAGCATACTCCTTAAAACTGAAATTCTTTCTTCTTTTCTTACTTTACATATTCACTTTTCAAAATACATATTACTTCTCAAAGCCTACTCCTTAAAACTGAAATTCTTTCTTCTTTTCTTACCTTACATACTCACTTTTCTAAATACTTATTACTTCCCAAAGCATACTCCTTAAAACTGAAATTCTTTCTTCTTTTCTTACCTTACATACTCACTTTTCAAAATACATATTATTTCTCAAAGCATACTCCTTAAAACTGAAATTCTTTCTTCTTTTCTTACCTTACATACTCACTTTTCAAAATACATATTATTTCTCAAAGCATACTCCTTAAAACTGAAATTCTTTCTTCTTTTCTTACTTTACATATTCACTTTTCTAAATACTTATTACTTCCCAAAGCATACTCCTTAAAACTGAAATTCTTTCTTCTTTTCTTACCTTACATACTCACTTTTCAAAATACATATTATTTCTCAAAGCATACTCCTTAAAACTGAAATTCTTTCTTCTTTTCTTACCTTACAAATTCAAGCTCTAAATACATATTATTCTCAAAGCATAGTCCTTAAAACTGAAATTCTTTCTTCTTTTCTTACCTTACATACTCACTTTTCAAAATACATATTACTTTTCAAAGCATACTCCTTAAAACTGAAATTCTTTCTTCTTTTCTTACCTTACATACTCACTTTTCAAAATACATATTATTTCTCAAAGCATACTCCTTAAAACTGAAATTCTTTCTTCTTTTCTTACCTTACAAATTCAAGCTCTAAATACATATTATTCTCAAAGCATAGTCCTTAAAACTGAAATTCTTTCTTCTTTTCTTACCTTACATACTCACTTTTCAAAATACATATTATTTCTCAAAGGATACTCCTTAAAACTGAAATTCTTTCTTCTTTTCTTACCTTACATACTCACTTTTCAAAATACATATTATTTCTCAAAGCATACTCCTTAAAACTGAAATTCTTTCTTCTTTTCTTACCTTACATACTCACTTTTCTAAATACTTATTACTTCTCAAAGCATACTCCTTAAAACTGAAATTCTTTCTTCTTTTCTTACCTTACGAATTCAAGCTCTAAATACATATTATTCTCAAAGCATAGTCCTTAAAACTGAAATTCTTTCTTCTTTTCTTACCTTACATACTCACTTTTCAAAATACATATTACTTCTCAAAGCATACTACTTAAAACTGAAATTCTTTCTTCTTTTCTTACCTTACATACTCACTTTCAAAATACATATTACTTCTCAAAGCATACTCCTTAAAACTGAAATTCTTTCTTCTTTTCTTACCTTACATACTCACTTTTCAAAATAAATATTATTTCTCAAATCATACTCCTTAAAACTGAAATTCTTTCTTCTTTTCTTACCTTACGAATTCAAACTCTAAATACTTATTACTTCTCAAAGCATACTACTTAAAACTGAAATTCTTTCTTCTTTTCTTACCTTACATATTCACTTTTCTAAATACTTATTACTTCTCAAAGCATACTCCCTTAAAACTGAAATTCTTTCTTCTTTTCTTACCTTACATACTCACTTTTCTAAATACTTATTACTTCCCAAAGCATACTCCTTAAAACTGAAATTCTTTCTTCTTTTCTTACTTTACATATTCACTTTTCAAAATACATATTATTTCTCAAAGCATAGTCCTTAAAACTGAAATTCTTTCTTCTTTTCTTACTTTACTTATTAGCTTTTAAAAATACATATTATTTCTCAAATCATACTCCTTAAAACTGAAATTCTTTCTTCTTTTCTTACCTTACGAATTCAAACTCTAAATACTTATTACTTCTCAAAGCATACTCCTTAAAACTGAAATTCTTTCTTCTTTTCTTACCTTACATACTCACTTTTCTAAATACTTATTACTTCCCAAAGCATACTCCTTAAAACTGAAATTCTTTCTTCTTTTCTTACTTTACATATTCACTTTTCAAAATACATATTATTTCTCAAAGCATACTCCTTAAAACTGAAATTCTTTCTTCTTTTCTTACCTTACATACTCACTTTTCAAAATACATATTATTTCTCAAAGCATACTCCTTAAAACTGAAATTCTTTCTTCTTTTCTTACCTTACATACTCACTTTTCAAAATACATATTATTTCTCAAAGCATACTCCTTAAAACTGAAATTCTTTCTTCTTTTCTTACCTTACAAATTCAAGCTCTAAATACATATTATTCTCAAAGCATAGTCCTTAAAACTGAAATTCTTTCTTCTTTTCTTACCTTACATACTCACTTTTCAAAATACTTATTACTTTTCAAAGCATACTCCTTAAAACTGAAATTCTTTCTTCTTTTCTTACCTTACATACTCACTTTTCCAAATACATATTATTTCTCAAAGCATACTCCTTAAAACTGAAATTCTTTCTTCTTTTCTTACCTTACAAATTCAAGCTCTAAATACATATTATTCTCAAAGCATAGTCCTTAAAACTGAAATTCTTTCTTCTTTTCTTACCTTACATACTCACTTTTCAAAATACATATTATTTCTCAAAGGATACTCCTTAAAACTGAAATTCTTTCTTCTTTTCTTACCTTACATACTCACTTTTCTAAATACTTATTACTTCTCAAAGCATACTCCTTAAAACTGAAATTCTTTCTTCTTTTCTTACTTTACTTATTCACTTTTCTAAATACTTATTACTTCTCAAAGCATACTCCTTAAAACTGAAATTCTTTCTTCTTTTCTTACCTTACATACTCACTTTTCTAAATACTTATTACTTCCCAAAGCATACTCCTTAAAACTGAAATTCTTTCTTCTTTTCTTACCTTACATACTCACTTTTCTAAATACTTATTACTTCTCAAAGCATACTCCTTAAAACTGAAATTCTTTCTTCTTTTCTTACTTTACTTATTCACTTTTCTAAATACTTATTACTTCTCAAAGCATACTCCTTAAAACTGAAATTCTTTCTTCTTTTCTTACCTTACATACTCACTTTTCAAAATACATATTATTTCTCAAAGCATACTCCTTAAAACTGAAATTCTTTCTTCTTTTCTTACCTTACATACTCACTTTTCAAAATACATATTATTTCTCAAAGCATACTCCTTAAAACTGAAATTCTTTCTTCTTTTCTTACCTTACATACTCACTTTTCAAAATACATATTATTTCTCAAAGGATACTCCTTAAAACTGAAATTCTTTCTTCTTTTCTTACCTTACATACTCACTTTTCTAAATACTTATTACTTCCCAAAGCATACTCCTTAAAACTGAAATTCTTTCTTCTTTTCTTACCTTACATACTCACTTTTCAAAATACATATTATTTCTCAAAGCATACTCCTTAAAACTGAAATTCTTTCTTCTTTTCTTACTTTACTTATTCACTTTTCTAAATACTTATTACTTCTCAAAGCATACTCCTTAAAACTGAAATTCTTTCTTCTTTTCTTACCTTACATACTCACTTTTCTAAATACTTATTACTTCCCAAAGCATACTCCTTAAAACTGAAATTCTTTCTTCTTTTCTTACCTTACATACTCACTTTTCTAAATACTTATTACTTCTCAAAGCATACTCCTTAAAACTGAAATTCTTTCTTCTTTTCTTACTTTACTTATTCACTTTTCTAAATACTTATTACTTCTCAAAGCATACTCCTTAAAACTGAAATTCTTTCTTCTTTTCTTACCTTACATACTCACTTTTCAAAATACATATTATTTCTCAAAGCATACTCCTTAAAACTGAAATTCTTTCTTCTTTTCTTACTTCACTTTTTCACTTTTCAAAATACTTATTACTTCTCAAAGCATACTCCTTAAAACTGAAATTCTTTCTTCTTTTCTTACTTTAAATATTCACTTTTCTAAATACTTATTACTTCTCAAAGCATACTCCTTAAAACTGAAATTCTTTCTTCTTTTCTTACTTTACTTATTCACTTTTCTAAATACTTATTACTTCCCAAAGCATACTCCTTAAAACTGAAATTCTTTCTTCTTTTCTTACCTTACATACTCACTTTTCAAAATACATATTACTTCTCAAAGCATACTACTTAAAACTGAAATTCTTTCTTCTTTTCTTACCTTACATACTCACTTTTCAAAATACTTATTACTTCTCAAAGCATACTCCTTAAAACTGAAATTCTTTCTTCTTTTCTTACCTTACATATTCACTTTTCTAAATACTTATTACTTCTCAAAGCATACTCCTTAAAACTGAAATTCTTTCTTCTTTTCTTACCTTACATACTCACTTTTCTAAATACTTATTACTTCCCAAAGCATACTCCTTAAAACTGAAATTCTTTCTTCTTTTCTTACCTTACAAATTCACTTTTCAAAATACATATTATTTCTCAAAGCATACTCCTTAAAACTGAAATTCTTTCTTCTTTTCTTACCTTACAAATTCAAGCTCTAAATACATATTATTTCTCAAAGCATACTCCTTAAAACTGAAATTCTTTCTTCTTTTCTTACCTTACGAATTCAAACTCTAAATACTTATTACTTCTCAAAGCATACTACTTAAAACTGAAATTCTTTCTTCTTTTCTTACCTTACATACTCACTTTTCAAAATACTTATTACCTTTCAAAGCATACTCCTTAAAACTGAAATTCTTTCTTCTTTTCTTACCTTACATACTCACTTTTCAAAATACTTATTACTTTTCAAAGCATACTCCTTAAAACTGAAATTCTTTCTTCTTTTCTTACCTTACATACTCACTTTTCAAAATACATATTATTTCTCAAAGCATACTCCTTAAAACTGAAATTCTTTCTTCTTTTCTTACCTTACAAATTCAAGCTCTAAATACATATTATTCTCAAAGCATAGTCCTTAAAACTGAAATTCTTTCTTCTTTTCTTACCTTACATACTCACTTTTCAAAATACTTATTACTTTTCAAAGCATACTCCTTAAAACTGAAATTCTTTCTTCTTTTCTTACCTTACAAATTCAAGCTCTAAATACATATTATTTCTCAAAGCATACTCCTTAAAACTGAAATTCTTTCTTCTTTTCTTACCTTACATACTCACTTTTCAAAATACATATTACTTCTCAAAGCATACTCCTTAAAACTGAAATTCTTTCTTCTTTTCTTACCTTACATACTCACTTTTCTAAATACTTATTACTTCCCAAAGCATACTCCTTAAAACTGAAATTCTTTCTTCTTTTCTTACCTTACAAATTCACTTTTCAAAATACATATTATTTCTCAAAGCATACTCCTTAAAACTGAAATTCTTTCTTCTTTTCTTACTTTACATATTCACTTTTCAAAATACTTATTACTTTTCAAAGCATACTCCTTAAAACTGAAATTCTTTCTTCTTTTCTTACCTTACATATTCACTTTTCCAAATACATATTATTTCTCAAAGCATACTCCTTAAAACTGAAATTCTTTCTTCTTTTCTTACCTTACATACTCACTTTTCAAAATACTTATTACTTTTCAAAGCATACTCCTTAAAACTGAAATTCTTTCTTCTTTTCTTACCTTACATACTCACTTTTCCAAATACATATTATTTCTCAAAGCATACTCCTTAAAACTGAAATTCTTTCTTCTTTTCTTACCTTACAAATTCAAGCTCTAAATACATATTATTCTCAAAGCATAGTCCTTAAAACTGAAATTCTTTCTTCTTTTCTTACCTTACATACTCACTTTTCAAAATACATATTATTTCTCAAAGCATACTCCTTAAAACTGAAATTCTTTCTTCTTTTCTTACTTCACTTTTTCACTTTTCAAAATACTTATTACTTCTCAAAGCATACTCCTTAAAACTGAAATTCTTTCTTCTTTTCTTACTTTAAATATTCACTTTTCTAAATACTTATTACTTCTCAAAGCATACTCCTTAAAACTGAAATTCTTTCTTCTTTTCTTACTTTACTTATTCACTTTTCTAAATACTTATTACTTCCCAAAGCATACTCCTTAAAACTGAAATTCTTTCTTCTTTTCTTACCTTACATACTCACTTTTCAAAATACATATTACTTCTCAAAGCATACTACTTAAAACTGAAATTCTTTCTTCTTTTCTTACCTTACATACTCACTTTTCAAAATACTTATTACTTCTCAAAGCATACTCCTTAAAACTGAAATTCTTTCTTCTTTTCTTACCTTACATATTCACTTTTCTAAATACTTATTACTTCTCAAAGCATACTCCTTAAAACTGAAATTCTTTCTTCTTTTCTTACCTTACATACTCACTTTTCTAAATACTTATTACTTCCCAAAGCATACTCCTTAAAACTGAAATTCTTTCTTCTTTTCTTACTTTACATATTCACTTTTCAAAATACATATTATTTCTCAAAGCATACTCCTTAAAACTGAAATTCTTTCTTCTTTTCTTACTTTACTTATTAGCTTTTAAAAATAAATATTATTTCTCAAATCATACTCCTTAAAACTGAAATTCTTTCTTCTTTTCTTACCTTACGAATTCAAACTCTAAATACTTATTACTTCTCAAAGCATACTACTTAAAACTGAAATTCTTTCTTCTTTTCTTACTTCACTTTTTCACTTTTCAAAATACATATTATTTCTCAAAGCATACTCCTTAAAACTGAAATTCTTTCTTCTTTTCTTACCTTACATACTCACTTTTCAAAATACATATTATTTCTCAAAGCATACTCCTTAAAACTGAAATTCTTTCTTCTTTTCTTACCTTACATACTCACTTTTCAAAATACTTATTACTTTTCAAAGCATACTCCTTAAAACTGAAATTCTTTCTTCTTTTCTTACCTTACATACTCACTTTTCCAAATACATATTATTTCTCAAAGCATACTCCTTAAAACTGAAATTCTTTCTTCTTTTCTTACCTTACATACTCACTTTTCAAAATACTTATTACCTTTCAAAGCATACTCCTTAAAACTGAAATTCTTTCTTCTTTTCTTACCTTACATACTCACTTTTCAAAATACTTATTACTTTTCAAAGCATACTCCTTAAAACTGAAATTCTTTCTTCTTTTCTTACCTTACATACTCACTTTTCAAAATACATATTATTTCTCAAAGCATACTCCTTAAAACTGAAATTCTTTCTTCTTTTCTTACCTTACAAATTCAAGCTCTAAATACATATTATTCTCAAAGCATAGTCCTTAAAACTGAAATTCTTTCTTCTTTTCTTACCTTACATACTCACTTTTCAAAATACTTATTACTTTTCAAAGCATACTCCTTAAAACTGAAATTCTTTCTTCTTTTCTTACCTTACAAATTCAAGCTCTAAATACATATTATTTCTCAAAGCATACTCCTTAAAACTGAAATTCTTTCTTCTTTTCTTACCTTACATACTCACTTTTCAAAATACATAATACTTCTCAAAGCATACTCCTTAAAACTGAAATTCTTTCTTCTTTTCTTACCTTACATACTCACTTTTCTAAATACTTATTACTTCCCAAAGCATACTCCTTAAAACTGAAATTCTTTCTTCTTTTCTTACCTTACAAATTCACTTTTCAAAATACATATTATTTCTCAAAGCATACTCCTTAAAACTGAAATTCTTTCTTCTTTTCTTACTTTACATATTCACTTTTCAAAATACTTATTACTTTTCAAAGCATACTCCTTAAAACTGAAATTCTTTCTTCTTTTCTTACCTTACATATTCACTTTTCCAAATACATATTATTTCTCAAAGCATACTCCTTAAAACTGAAATTCTTTCTTCTTTTCTTACCTTACATACTCACTTTTCAAAATACTTATTACTTTTCAAAGCATACTCCTTAAAACTGAAATTCTTTCTTCTTTTCTTACCTTACATACTCACTTTTCAAAATACATATTATTTCTCAAAGCATACTCCTTAAAACTGAAATTCTTTCTTCTTTTCTTACCTTACATACTCACTTTTCAAAATACTTATTACTTTTCAAAGCATACTCCTTAAAACTGAAATTCTTTCTTCTTTTCTTACCTTACAAATTCAAGCTCTAAATACATATTACTTCTCAAAGCATACTCCTTAAAACTGAAATTCTTTCTTCTTTTCTTACCTTACATACTCACTTTTCTAAATACTTATTACTTCCCAAAGCATACTCCTTAAAACTGAAATTCTTTCTTCTTTTCTTACCTTACATATTCACTTTTCAAAATACATATTACTTCTCAAAGCATACTCCTTAAAACTGAAATTCTTTCTTCTTTTCTTACTTTACATATTCACTTTTCAAAATACTTATTACTTTTCAAAGCATACTCCTTAAAACTGAAATTCTTTCTTCTTTTCTTACCTTACATATTCACTTTTCCAAATACATATTATTTCTCAAAGCATACTCCTTAAAACTGAAATTCTTTCTTCTTTTCTTACTTTACATACTCACTTTTCAAAATACATATTACTTCTCAAAGCATACTCCTTAAAACTGAAATTCTTTCTTCTTTTCTTACCTTACATACTCACTTTTCTAAATACTTATTACTTCCCAAAGCATACTCCTTAAAACTGAAATTCTTTCTTCTTTTCTTACCTTACAAATTCACTTTTCAAAATACATATTATTTCTCAAAGCATACTCCTTAAAACTGAAATTCTTTCTTCTTTTCTTACTTTACATATTCACTTTTCAAAATACTTATTACTTTTCAAAGCATACTCCTTAAAACTGAAATTCTTTCTTCTTTTCTTACCTTACATATTCACTTTTCCAAATACATATTATTTCTCAAAGCATACTCCTTAAAACTGAAATTCTTTCTTCTTTTCTTACCTTACATACTCACTTTTCAAAATACTTATTACTTTTCAAAGCATACTCCTTAAAACTGAAATTCTTTCTTCTTTTCTTACCTTACATACTCACTTTTCAAAATACATATTATTTCTCAAAGCATACTCCTTAAAACTGAAATTCTTTCTTCTTTTCTTACCTTACATACTCACTTTTCAAAATACTTATTACTATTCAAAGCATACTCCTTAAAACTGAAATTCTTTCTTCTTTTCTTACCTTACAAATTCAAGCTCTAAATACATATTACTTCTCAAAGCATACTCCTTAAAACTGAAATTCTTTCTTCTTTTCTTACCTTACATACTCACTTTTCTAAATACTTATTACTTCCCAAAGCATACTCCTTAAAACTGAAATTCTTTCTTCTTTTCTTACCTTACATATTCACTTTTCAAAATACATATTACTTCTCAAAGCATACTCCTTAAAACTGAAATTCTTTCTTCTTTTCTTACTTTACATATTCACTTTTCAAAATACTTATTACTTTTCAAAGCATACTCCTTAAAACTGAAATTCTTTCTTCTTTTCTTACCTTACATACTCACTTTTCAAAATACTTATTACCTTTCAAAGCATACTCCTTAAAACTGAAATTCTTTCTTCTTTTCTTACCTTACATACTCACTTTTCAAAATACTTATTATTTCTCAAAGCATACTCCTTAAAACTGAAATTCTTTCTTCTTTTCTTACCTTACATACTCACTTTTCAAAATACTTATTACTTCCCAAAGCATACTCCTTAAAACTGAAATTCTTTCTTCTTTTCTTACCTTACATACTCACTTTTCAAAATACATATTATTTCTCAAAGCATACTCCTTAAAACTGAAATTCTTTCTTCTTTTCTTACCTTACATACTCACTTTTCAAAATACATATTATTTCTCAAAGCATACTCCTTAAAACTGAAATTCTTTCTTCTTTTCTTACCTTACATACTCACTTTTCAAAATACATATTATTTCTCAAAGCATACTCCTTAAAACTGAAATTCTTTCTTCTTTTCTTACCTTACATATTCACTTTTCAAAATACATATTATTTCTCAAAGCATACTCCTTAAAACTGAAATTCTTTCTTCTTTTCTTACCTTACATACTCACTTTTCAAAATACATATTATTTCTCAAAGCATACTCCTTAAAACTGAAATTCTTTCTTCTTTTCTTACCTTACATACTCACTTTTCAAAATACATATTATTTATCAAAGCATACTCCTTAAAACTGAAATTCTTTCTTCTTTTCTTACCTTACATATTCACTTTTCAAAATACATATTACTTCTCAAAGCATACTCCTTAAAACTGAAATTCTTTCTTCTTTTCTTACCTTACATATTCACTTTTCTAAATACTTATTACTTCTCAAAGCATACTCCTTAAAACTGAAATTCTTTCTTCTTTTCTTACCTTACATACTCACTTTTCTAAATACTTATTACTTCCCAAAGCATACTCCTTAAAACTGAAATTCTTTCTTCTTTTCTTACCTTACAAATTCACTTTTCAAAATACATATTATTTCTCAAAGCATACTCCTTAAAACTGAAATTCTTTCTTCTTTTCTTACCTTACAAATTCAAGCTCTAAATACATATTATTTCTCAAAGCATACTCCTTAAAACTGAAATTCTTTCTTCTTTTCTTACCTTACATACTCACTTTTCTAAATACTTATTACTTCCCAAAGCATACTCCTTAAAACTGAAATTCTTTCTTCTTTTCTTACCTTACAAATTCACTTTTCAAAATACATATTATTTCTCAAAGCATACTCCTTAAAACTGAAATTCTTTCTTCTTTTCTTACTTTACATATTCACTTTTCAAAATACATATTATTTCTCAAAGCATACTCCTTAAAACTGAAATTCTTTCTTCTTTTCTTACTTTACTTATTCACTTTTCCAAATACATATTATTTCTCAAAGCATACTCCTTAAAACTGAAATTCTTTCTTCTTTTCTTACCTTACATACTCACTTTTCAAAATACTTATTACCTTTCAAAGCATACTCCTTAAAACTGAAATTCTTTCTTCTTTTCTTACCTTACATACTCACTTTTCAAAATACTTATTATTTCTCAAAGCATACTCCTTAAAACTGAAATTCTTTCTTCTTTTCTTACCTTACATACTCACTTTTCAAAATACTTATTACTTCCCAAAGCATACTCCTTAAAACTGAAATTCTTTCTTCTTTTCTTACCTTACATACTCACTTTTCAAAATACATATTATTTCTCAAAGCATACTCCTTAAAACTGAAATTCTTTCTTCTTTTCTTACCTTACATACTCACTTTTCAAAATACATATTATTTCTCAAAGCATACTCCTTAAAACTGAAATTCTTTCTTCTTTTCTTACCTTACATATTCACTTTTCAAAATACATATTACTTCTCAAAGCATACTCCTTAAAACTGAAATTCTTTCTTCTTTTCTTACCTTACATATTCACTTTTCTAAATACTTATTACTTCTCAAAGCATACTCCTTAAAACTGAAATTCTTTCTTCTTTTCTTACCTTACATACTCACTTTTCTAAATACTTATTACTTCCCAAAGCATACTCCTTAAAACTGAAATTCTTTCTTCTTTTCTTACCTTACAAATTCACTTTTCAAAATACATATTATTTCTCAAAGCATACTCCTTAAAACTGAAATTCTTTCTTCTTTTCTTACCTTACAAATTCAAGCTCTAAATACATATTATTTCTCAAAGCATACTCCTTAAAACTGAAATTCTTTCTTCTTTTCTTACCTTACATACTCACTTTTCTAAATACTTATTACTTCCCAAAGCATACTCCTTAAAACTGAAATTCTTTCTTCTTTTCTTACCTTACAAATTCACTTTTCAAAATACATATTATTTCTCAAAGCATACTCCTTAAAACTGAAATTCTTTCTTCTTTTCTTACTTTACATATTCACTTTTCAAAATACATATTATTTCTCAAAGCATACTCCTTAAAACTGAAATTCTTTCTTCTTTTCTTACTTTACTTATTCACTTTTCCAAATACATATTATTTCTCAAAGCATACTCCTTAAAACTGAAATTCTTTCTTCTTTTCTTACTTCACTTTTTCACTTTTCAAAATACTTATTACTTCTCAAAGCATACTCCTTAAAACTGAAATTCTTTCTTCTTTTCTTACCTTACATACTCACTTTTCAAAATACATATTATTTCTCAAAGCATACTCCTTAAAACTGAAATTCTTTCTTCTTTTCTTACCTTACATACTCACTTTTCAAAATACATATTATTTCTCAAAGCATACTCCTTAAAACTGAAATTCTTTCTTCTTTTCTTACCTTACATATTCACTTTTCAAAATACATATTATTTCTCAAAGCATACTCCTTAAAACTGAAATTCTTTCTTCTTTTCTTACCTTACATACTCACTTTTCAAAATACTTATTACTTTTCAAAGCATACTCCTTAAAACTGAAATTCTTTCTTCTTTTCTTACTTTACTTATTAGCTTTTCCAAATACATATTATTTCTCAAAGCATACTCCTTAAAACTGAAATTCTTTCTTCTTTTCTTACCTTACGAATTCAAACTCTAAATACTTATTACTTCTCAAAGCATACTCCTTAAAACTGAAATTCTTTCTTCTTTTCTTACCTTACATACTCACTTTTCAAAATACATATTATTTCTCAAAGCATACTCCTTAAAACTGAAATTCTTTCTTCTTTTCTTACCTTACATACTCACTTTTCTAAATACATATTATTTCTCAAAGCATACTCCTTAAAACTGAAATTCTTTCTTCTTTTCTTACCTTACATACTCACTTTTCAAAATACTTATTACTTTTCAAAGCATACTCCTTAAAACTGAAATTCTTTCTTCTTTTCTTACCTTACATACTCACTTTTCAAAATACATATTATTTCTCAAAGCATACTCCTTAAAACTGAAATTCTTTCTTCTTTTCTTACCTTACATACTCACTTTTCAAAATACATATTATTCTCAAAGCATAGTCCTTAAAACTGAAATTCTTTCTTCTTTTCTTACCTTACTTATTCACTTTTCCAAATACATATTATTTCTCAAAGCATACTCCTTAAAACTGAAATTCTTTCTTCTTTTCTTACCTTACATATTCACTTTTCTAAATACATATTATTTCTCAAAGCATACTCCTTAAAACTGAAATTCTTTCTTCTTTTCTTACCTTACATACTCACTTTTCAAAATACATATTACTTCTCAAAGCATACTCCTTAAAACTGAAATTCTTTCTTCTTTTCTTACCTTACATACTCACTTTTCTAAATACTTATTACTTCCCAAAGCATACTCCTTAAAACTGAAATTCTTTCTTCTTTTCTTACCTTACAAATTCACTTTTCAAAATACATATTATTTCTCAAAGCATACTCCTTAAAACTGAAATTCTTTCTTCTTTTCTTACCTTACATACTCACTTTTCAAAATACATATTATTTCTCAAAGCATACTCCTTAAAACTGAAATTCTTTCTTCTTTTCTTACCTTACATACTCACTTTTCAAAATACATATTATTTCTCAAAGCATACTCCTTAAAACTGAAATTCTTTCTTCTTTTCTTACCTTACATACTCACTTTTCTAAATACTTATTACTTCCCAAAGCATACTCCTTAAAACTGAAATTCTTTCTTCTTTTCTTACCTTACATACTCACTTTTCAAAATACATATTATTTCTCAAAGCATACTCCTTAAAACTGAAATTCTTTCTTCTTTTCTTACCTTACATACTCACTTTTCTAAATACTTATTACTTCCCAAAGCATACTCCTTAAAACTGAAATTCTTTCTTCTTTTATTACTTTACATATTCACTTTTCAAAATACATATTATTTCTCAAAGCATACTCCTTAAAACTGAAATTCTTTCTTCTTTTCTTACTTTACTTATTAGCTTTTAAAAATAAATATTATTTCTCAAATCATACTCCTTAAAACTGAAATTCTTTCTTCTTTTCTTACCTTACGAATTCAAACTCTAAATACTTATTACTTCTCAAAGCATACTCCTTAAAACTGAAATTCTTTCTTCTTTTCTTACCTTACATACTCACTTTTCAAAATACATATTACTTCTCAAAGCATACTACTTAAAACTGAAATTCTTTCTTCTTTTCTTACCTTACATACTCACTTTTCAAAATACATATTATTTCTCAAAGCATACTCCTTAAAACTGAAATTCTTTCTTCTTTTCTTACCTTACATATTCACTTTTCAAAATACATATTATTTCTCAAAGCATACTCCTTAAAACTGAAATTCTTTCTTCTTTTCTTACCTTACATACTCACTTTTCAAAATACATATTATTTCTCAAAGCATACTCCTTAAAACTGAAATTCTTTCTTCTTTTCTTACCTTACATACTCACTTTTCTAAATACTTATTACTTCCCAAAGCATACTCCTTAAAACTGAAATTCTTTCTTCTTTTATTACTTTACATATTCACTTTTCAAAATACATATTATTTCTCAAAGCATACTCCTTAAAACTGAAATTCTTTCTTCTTTTCTTACTTTACTTATTAGCTTTTAAAAATAAATATTATTTCTCAAATCATACTCCTTAAAACTGAAATTCTTTCTTCTTTTCTTACCTTACGAATTCAAACTCTAAATACTTATTACTTCTCAAAGCATACTCCTTAAAACTGAAATTCTTTCTTCTTTTCTTACCTTACATACTCACTTTTCAAAATACTTATTACTTTTCAAAGCATACTCCTTAAAACTGAAATTCTTTCTTCTTTTCTTACCTTACATACTCACTTTTCAAAATACATATTATTTCTCAAAGCATACTCCTTAAAACTGAAATTCTTTCTTCTTTTCTTACTTTACAAATTCAAGCTCTAAATACATATTATTCTCAAAGCATACTCCTTAAAACTGAAATTCTTTCTTCTTTTCTTACCTTACATACTCACTTTTCTAAATACTTATTACTTCCCAAAGCATACTCCTTAAAACTGAAATTCTTTCTTCTTTTCTTACTTTACTTATTCACTTTTCTAAATACTTATTACTTCTCAAAGCATACTCCTTAAAACTGAAATTCTTTCTTCTTTTCTTACCTTACATACTCACTTTTCAAAATACATATTATTTCTCAAAGCATACTCCTTAAAACTGAAATTCTTTCTTCTTTTCTTACCTTACATACTCACTTTTCTAAATACATATTATTTCTCAAAGCATACTCCTTAAAACTGAAATTCTTTCTTCTTTTCTTACCTTACATACTCACTTTTCTAAATACTTATTACTTCCCAAAGCATACTCCTTAAAACTGAAATTCTTTCTTCTTTTCTTACTTTACATATTCACTTTTCAAAATACATATTATTTCTCAAAGCATACTCCTTAAAACTGAAATTCTTTCTTCTTTTCTTACCTTACAAATTCACTTTTCAAAATACATATTATTTCTCAAAGCATACTCCTTAAAACTGAAATTCTTTCTTCTTTTCTTACCTTACATACTCACTTTTCAAAATACATATTATTTCTCAAAGCATACTCCTTAAAACTGAAATTCTTTCTTCTTTTCTTACCTTACATACTCACTTTTCAAAATACTTATTATTTCTCAAAGCATACTCCTTAAAACTGAAATTCTTTCTTCTTTTCTTACCTTACATACTCACTTTTCAAAATACTTATTACTTTTCAAAGCATACTCCTTAAAACTGAAATTCTTTCTTCTTTTCTTACCTTACATACTCACTTTTCAAAATACATATTATTTCTCAAAGCATACTCCTTAAAACTGAAATTCTTTCTTCTTTTCTTACCTTACATACTCACTTTTCAAAATACATATTACTTCTCAAAGCATACTCCTTAAAACTGAAATTCTTTCTTCTTTTCTTACCTTACATACTCACTTTTCAAAATACTTATTACTTTTCAAAGCATACTCCTTAAAACTGAAATTCTTTCTTCTTTTCTTACCTTACAAATTCACTTTTCAAAATATATAATTACTTCTCAAAGCATACTCCTTAAAACTGAAATTCTTTCTTCTTTTCTTACCTTACATACTCACTTTTCAAAATACATATTATTTCTCAAAGGATACTCCTTAAAACTGAAATTCTTTCTTCTTTTCTTACCTTACATATTCACTTTTCTAAATACATATTATTTCTCAAAGCATACTCCTTAAAACTGAAATTCTTTCTTCTTTTCTTACCTTACATACTCACTTTTCAAAATACTTATTACTTTTCAAAGCATACTCCTTAAAACTGAAATTCTTTCTTCTTTTCTTACCTTACATACTCACTTTTCAAAATACATATTATTTCTCAAATCATACTCCTTAAAACTGAAATTCTTTCTTCTTTTCTTACCTTACATACTCACTTTTCAAAATACATATTACTTCTCAAAGCATACTCCTTAAAACTGAAATTCTTTCTTCTTTTCTTACCTTACATACTCACTTTTCAAAATACATATTATTTCTCAAAGCATACTCCTTAAAACTGAAATTCTTTCTTCTTTTCTTACCTTACATACTCACTTTTCAAAATACTTATTACTTTTCAAAGCATACTCCTTAAAACTGAAATTCTTTCTTCTTTTCTTACCTTACATACTCACTTTTCAAAATACATATTATTTCTCAAAGCATACTCCTTAAAACTGAAATTCTTTCTTCTTTTCTTACTTTACAAATTCAAGCTCTAAATACATATTATTCTCAAAGCATACTCCTTAAAACTGAAATTCTTTCTTCTTTTCTTACCTTACATACTCACTTTTCTAAATACTTATTACTTCCCAAAGCATACTCCTTAAAACTGAAATTCTTTCTTCTTTTCTTACCTTACATACTCACTTTTCAAAATACATATTATTTCTCAAAGCATACTCCTTAAAACTGAAATTCTTTCTTCTTTTCTTACTTTACAAATTCAAGCTCTAAATACATATTATTCTCAAAGCATAGTCCTTAAAACTGAAATTCTTTCTTCTTTTCTTACCTTACATATTCACTTTTCTAAATACATATTATTTCTCAAAGCATACTCCTTAAAACTGAAATTCTTTCTTCTTTTCTTACCTTACATACTCACTTTTCAAAATACATATTATTTCTCAAAGGATACTCCTTAAAACTGAAATTCTTTCTTCTTTTCTTACCTTACATATTCACTTTTCTAAATACATATTATTTCTCAAAGCATACTCCTTAAAACTGAAATTCTTTCTTCTTTTCTTACCTTACATACTCACTTTTCAAAATACTTATTACTTTTCAAAGCATACTCCTTAAAACTGAAATTCTTTCTTCTTTTCTTACCTTACATACTCACTTTTCAAAATACATATTATTTCTCAAAGCATACTCCTTAAAACTGAAATTCTTTCTTCTTTTCTTACCTTACATACTCACTTTTCAAAATACATATTACTTCTCAAAGCATACTCCTTAAAACTGAAATTCTTTCTTCTTTTCTTACCTTACATACTCACTTTTCAAAATACTTATTACTTTTCAAAGCATACTCCTTAAAACTGAAATTCTTTCTTCTTTTCTTACCTTACATACTCACTTTTCAAAATACATATTATTTCTCAAAGCATACTCCTTAAAACTGAAATTCTTTCTTCTTTTCTTACCTTACATACTCACTTTTCAAAATACATATTATTTCTCAAAGCATACTCCTTAAAACTGAAATTCTTTCTTCTTTTCTTACCTTACATACTCACTTTTCAAAATACATATTATTTCTCAAAGCATACTCCTTAAAACTGAAATTCTTTCTTCTTTTCTTACCTTACATATTCACTTTTCTAAATACATATTACTTCTCAAAGCATACTCCTTAAAACTGAAATTCTTTCTTCTTTTCTTACCTTACATACTCACTTTTCAAAATACTTATTACTTTTCAAAGCATACTCCTTAAAACTGAAATTCTTTCTTCTTTTCTTACCTTACATACTCACTTTTCAAAATACATATTATTTCTCAAAGCATACTCCTTAAAACTGAAATTCTTTCTTCTTTTCTTACCTTACATACTCACTTTTCAAAATACTTATTACTTTTCAAAGCATACTCCTTAAAACTGAAATTCTTTCTTCTTTTCTTACCTTACATACTCACTTTTCAAAATACTTATTACTTCTCAAAGCATACTCCTTAAAACTGAAATTCTTTCTTCTTTTCTTACTTTACAAATTCAAGCTCTAAATACATATTATTCTCAAAGCATACTCCTTAAAACTGAAATTCTTTCTTCTTTTCTTACCTTACATACTCACTTTTCTAAATACTTATTACTTCCCAAAGCATACTCCTTAAAACTGAAATTCTTTCTTCTTTTCTTACCTTACATACTCACTTTTCAAAATACATATTATTTCTCAAAGCATACTCCTTAAAACTGAAATTCTTTCTTCTTTTCTTACTTTACAAATTCAAGCTCTAAATACATATTATTCTCAAAGCATAGTCCTTAAAACTGAAATTCTTTCTTCTTTTCTTACCTTACATATTCACTTTTCTAAATACATATTATTTCTCAAAGCATACTCCTTAAAACTGAAATTCTTTCTTCTTTTCTTACCTTACATACTCACTTTTCAAAATACTTATTACTTTTCAAAGCATACTCCTTAAAACTGAAATTCTTTCTTCTTTTCTTACCTTACATACTCACTTTTCAAAATACATATTATTTCTCAAAGCATACTCCTTAAAACTGAAATTCTTTCTTCTTTTCTTACCTTACATACTCACTTTTCAAAATACTTATTACTTTTCAAAGCATACTCCTTAAAACTGAAATTCTTTCTTCTTTTCTTACCTTACATACTCACTTTTCAAAATACATATTATTTCTCAAAGCATACTCCTTAAAACTGAAATTCTTTCTTCTTTTCTTACCTTACATATTCACTTTTCTAAATACATATTATTTCTCAAAGCATACTCCTTAAAACTGAAATTCTTTCTTCTTTTCTTACCTTACATACTCACTTTTCAAAATACATATTATTTCTCAAAGCATACTCCTTAAAACTGAAATTCTTTCTTCTTTTCTTACCTTACTTATTAGCTTTTAAAAATAAATATTATTTCTCAAATCATACTCCTTAAAACTGAAATTCTTTCTTCTTTTCTTACCTTACGAATTCAAACTCTAAATACTTATTACTTCTCAAAGCATACTCCTTAAAACTGAAATTCTTTCTTCTTTTCTTACCTTACATACTCACTTTTCAAAATACATATTACTTCTCAAAGCATACTACTTAAAACTGAAATTCTTTCTTCTTTTCTTACCTTACATACTCACTTTTCAAAATACATATTATTTCTCAAAGCATACTCCTTAAAACTGAAATTCTTTCTTCTTTTCTTACCTTACATATTCACTTTTCTAAATACATATTATTTCTCAAAGCATACTCCTTAAAACTGAAATTCTTTCTTCTTTTCTTACCTTACATACTCACTTTTCAAAATACATATTATTTCTCAAAGCATACTCCTTAAAACTGAAATTCTTTCTTCTTTTCTTACCTTACATACTCACTTTTCTAAATACTTATTACTTCCCAAAGCATACTCCTTAAAACTGAAATTCTTTCTTCTTTTATTACTTTACATATTCACTTTTCAAAATACATATTATTTCTCAAAGCATACTCCTTAAAACTGAAATTCTTTCTTCTTTTCTTACTTTACTTATTAGCTTTTAAAAATAAATATTATTTCTCAAATCATACTCCTTAAAACTGAAATTCTTTCTTCTTTTCTTACCTTACGAATTCAAACTCTAAATACTTATTACTTCTCAAAGCATACTCCTTAAAACTGAAATTCTTTCTTCTTTTCTTACCTTACATACTCACTTTTCAAAATACTTATTACTTTTCAAAGCATACTCCTTAAAACTGAAATTCTTTCTTCTTTTCTTACCTTACATACTCACTTTTCAAAATACATATTATTTCTCAAAGCATACTCCTTAAAACTGAAATTCTTTCTTCTTTTCTTACTTTACAAATTCAAGCTCTAAATACATATTATTCTCAAAGCATACTCCTTAAAACTGAAATTCTTTCTTCTTTTCTTACCTTACATACTCACTTTTCTAAATACTTATTACTTCCCAAAGCATACTCCTTAAAACTGAAATTCTTTCTTCTTTTCTTACTTTACTTATTCACTTTTCTAAATACTTATTACTTCTCAAAGCATACTCCTTAAAACTGAAATTCTTTCTTCTTTTCTTACCTTACATACTCACTTTTCAAAATACATATTATTTCTCAAAGCATACTCCTTAAAACTGAAATTCTTTCTTCTTTTCTTACCTTACATACTCACTTTTCTAAATACATATTATTTCTCAAAGCATACTCCTTAAAACTGAAATTCTTTCTTCTTTTCTTACCTTACATACTCACTTTTCTAAATACTTATTACTTCCCAAAGCATACTCCTTAAAACTGAAATTCTTTCTTCTTTTCTTACTTTACATATTCACTTTTCAAAATACATATTATTTCTCAAAGCATACTCCTTAAAACTGAAATTCTTTCTTCTTTTCTTACCTTACAAATTCACTTTTCAAAATACATATTATTTCTCAAAGCATACTCCTTAAAACTGAAATTCTTTCTTCTTTTCTTACCTTACATCTTCACTTTTCAAAATACATATTATTTCTCAAAGCATACTCCTTAAAACTGAAATTCTTTCTTCTTTTCTTACCTTACATACTCACTTTTCAAAATACTTATTATTTCTCAAAGCATACTCCTTAAAACTGAAATTCTTTCTTCTTTTCTTACCTTACATACTCACTTTTCAAAATACATATTATTTCTCAAAGCATACTCCTTAAAACTGAAATTCTTTCTTCTTTTCTTACCTTACATATTCACTTTTCTAAATACATATTATTTCTCAAAGCATACTCCTTAAAACTGAAATTCTTTCTTCTTTTCTTACCTTACATACTCACTTTTCTAAATACTTATTACTTCTCAAAGCATACTCCTTAAAACTGAAATTCTTTCTTCTTTTCTTACTTTACATACTCACTTTTCAAAATACTTATTACTTTCTCAAAGCATACTCCTTAAAACTGAAATTCTTTCTTCTTTTCTTACCTTACTTATTCACTTTTCTAAATACTATATTACTTCTCAAAGCATACTCCTTAAAACTGAAATTCTTTCTTCTTTTCTTACCTTACATACTCACTTTTCAAAATACATATTATTTCTCAAAGCATACTCCTTAAAACTGAAATTCTTTCTTCTTTTCTTACCTTACATATTCACTTTTCTAAATACTTATTACTTCTCAAAGCATACTCCTTAAAACTGAAATTCTTTCTTCTTTTCTTACCTTACATACTCACTTTTCAAAATACTTATTACTTCTCAAAGCATACTCCTTAAAACTGAAATTCTTTCTTCTTTTCTTACCTTACATATTCACTTTTCAAAATACATATTATTTCTCAAAGCATACTCCTTAAAACTGAAATTCTTTCTTCTTTTCTTACCTTACATACTCACTTTTCAAAATACATATTACTTCTCAAAGCATACTCCTTAAAACTGAAATTCTTTCTTCTTTTCTTACCTTACATACTCACTTTTCAAAATACATATTATTTCTCAAAGCATACTCCTTAAAACTGAAATTCTTTCTTCTTTTCTTACCTTACATACTCACTTTTCAAAATACTTATTACTTCTCAAAGCATACTCCTTAAAACTGAAATTCTTTCTTCTTTTCTTACCTTACATACTCACTTTTCAAAATACATATTATTTCTCAAAGCATACTCCTTAAAACTGAAATTCTTTCTTCTTTTCTTACTTTACAAATTCAACTCTAAATACATATTATTTCTCAAAGCATACTCCTTAAAACTGAAATTCTTTCTTCTTTTCTTACCTTACATACTCACTTTTCAAAATACTTATTACTTCCCAAAGCATACTCCTTAAAACTGAAATTCTTTCTTCTTTTCTTTTTACTTATTCACTTTTCTAAATACTTATTACTTCTCAAAGCATACTCCTTAAAACTGAAATTCTTTCTTCTTTTCTTACCTTACATACTCACTTTTCAAAATACATATTATTTCTCAAAGCATACTCCTTAAAACTGAAATTCTTTCTTCTTTTCTTACCTTACATACTCACTTTTCTAAATACATATTATTTCTCAAAGCATACTCCTTAAAACTGAAATTCTTTCTTCTTTTCTTACCTTACATACTCACTTTTCAAAATACATATTATTTCTCAAAGCATACTCCTTAAAACTGAAATTCTTTCTTCTTTTCTTACCTTACATATTCACTTTTCAAAATACATATTATTTCTCAAAGCATACTCCTTAAAACTGAAATTCTTTCTTCTTTTCTTACCTTACATACTCACTTTTCAAAATACATATTATTTCTCAAAGCATACTCCTTAAAACTGAAATTCTTTCTTCTTTTCTTACCTTACATACTTCACTTTTCAAAATACATATTACTTCTCAAAGCATACTCCTTAAAACTGAAATTCTTTCTTCTTTTCTTACCTTACATACTCACTTTTCAAAATACTTATTACTTCTCAAAGCATACTCCTTAAAACTGAAATTCTTTCTTCTTTTCTTACTTTACTTATTCACTTTTCAAAATACTTATTACTTCTCAAAGCATACTCCTTAAAACTGAAATTCTTTCTTCTTTTCTTACCTTACATACTCACTTTTCAAAATACATATTATTTCTCAAAGCATACTCCTTAAAACTGAAATTCTTTCTTCTTTTCTTACCTTACATATTCACTTTTCTAAATACATATTATTTCTCAAAGCATACTCCTTAAAACTGAAATTCTTTCTTCTTTTCTTACCTTACATACTCACTTTTCAAAATACTTATTACTTCTCAAAGCATACTCCTTAAAACTGAAATTCTTTCTTCTTTTCTTACCTTACATACTCACTTTTCAAAATACATATTATTTCTCAAAGCATACTCCTTAAAACTGAAATTCTTTCTTCTTTTCTTACCTTACATACTCACTTTTCAAAATACTTATTACTTCTCAAAGCATACTCCTTAAAACTGAAATTCTTTCTTCTTTTCTTACCTTACATACTCACTTTTCAAAATACATATTATTTCTCAAAGCATACTCCTTAAAACTGAAATTCTTTCTTCTTTTCTTACCTTACATACTCACTTTTCAAAATACTTATTACTTCTCAAAGCATACTCCTTAAAACTGAAATTCTTTCTTCTTTTCTTACCTTACATACTCACTTTTCAAAATACATATTATTTCTCAAAGCATACTCCTTAAAACTGAAATTCTTTCTTCTTTTCTTACCTTACAAATTAGCTCTAAATACATATTATTCTCAAAGCATACTCCTTAAAACTGAAATTCTTTCTTCTTTTCTTACTTACATACTCACTTTTCTAAATACTTATTACTTCTCAAAGCATACTCCTTAAAACTGAAATTCTTTCTTCTTTTCTTACCTTACATACTCACTTTTCAAAATACATATTATTTCTCAAAGCATACTCCTTAAAACTGAAATTCTTTCTTCTTTTCTTACTTTACAAATTCAAGCTCTAAATACATATTATTCTCAAAGCATAGTCCTTAAAACTGAAATTCTTTCTTCTTTTCTTACCTTACATATTCACTTTTCTAAATACATATTATTTCTCAAAGCATACTCCTTAAAACTGAAATTCTTTCTTCTTTTCTTACCTTACATACTCACTTTTCAAAATACATATTATTTCTCAAAGCATACTCCTTAAAACTGAAATTCTTTCTTCTTTTCTTACCTTACATACTCACTTTTCTAAATACATATTATTTCTCAAAGCATACTCCTTAAAACTGAAATTCTTTCTTCTTTTCTTACCTTACATACTCACTTTTCAAAATACTTATTACTTCTCAAAGCATACTCCTTAAAACTGAAATTCTTTCTTCTTTTCTTACCTTACATATTCACTTTTCAAAATACTTATTATTTCTCAAAGCATACTCCTTAAAACTGAAATTCTTTCTTCTTTTCTTACCTTACATACTCACTTTTCTAAATACATATTATTTCTCAAAGCATACTCCTTAAAACTGAAATTCTTTCTTCTTTTCTTACCTTACATACTCACTTTTCAAAATACTTATTACTTCTCAAAGCATACTCCTTAAAACTGAAATTCTTTCTTCTTTTCTTACCTTACATACTCACTTTTCAAAATACATATTATTTCTCAAAGCATACTCCTTAAAACTGAAATTCTTTCTTCTTTTCTTACCTTACATACTCACTTTTCTAAATACTTATTACTTCTCAAAGCATACTCCTTAAAACTGAAATTCTTTCTTCTTTTCTTACCTTACATACTCACTTTTCAAAATACTTATTACTTCTCAAAGCATACTCCTTAAAACTGAAATTCTTTCTTCTTTTCTTACCTTACATACTCACTTTTCAAAATACATATTACTTCTCAAAGCATACTCCTTAAAACTGAAATTCTTTCTTCTTTTCTTACCTTACATACTCACTTTTCTAAATACATATTATTTCTCAAAGCATACTCCTTAAAACTGAAATTCTTTCTTCTTTTCTTACCTTACATACTCACTTTTCAAAATACATATTACTTCTCAAAGCATACTCCTTAAAACTGAAATTCTTTCTTCTTTTCTTACCTTACATATTCACTTTTCAAAATACATATTACTTCTCAAAGCATACTCCTTAAAACTGAAATTCTTTCTTCTTTTCTTACCTTACATACTCACTTTTCAAAATACTTATTACTTCTCAAAGCATACTCCTTAAAACTGAAATTCTTTCTTCTTTTCTTACCTTACATATTCACTTTTCAAAATACATATTATTTCTCAAAGCATACTCCTTAAAACTGAAATTCTTTCTTCTTTTCTTACCTTACATACTCACTTTTCAAAATACTTATTACTTCTCAAAGCATACTCCTTAAAACTGAAATTCTTTCTTCTTTTCTTACCTTACATACTCACTTTTCAAAATACATATTATTTCTCAAAGCATACTCCTTAAAACTGAAATTCTTTCTTCTTTTCTTACCTTACATACTCACTTTTCAAAATACATATTACTTCTCAAAGCATACTCCTTAAAACTGAAATTGTTTCTTCTTTTCTTACTCTACATATTCACTTTTCTAAATACATATTATTTCTCAAAGCATACTCCTTAAAAATGAAATTCTTTCTTCTTTTCTTACCTTACATACTCACTTTTCAAAATACTTATTACTTCTAAAGCATACTCCTTAAAACTGAAATTCTTTCTTCTTTTCTTACCTTACATACTCACTTTTCAAAATACATATTATTTCTCAAAGCATACTCCTTAAAACTGAAATTCTTTCTTCTTTTCTTACCTTACATACTCACTTTTCAAAATACTTATTACTTCTCAAAGCATACTCCTTAAAACTGAAATTGTTTCTTCTTTTCTTACTTAACATACTCACTTTTCTAAATACTTATTACTTCTCAAAGCATACTCCTTAAAACTGAAATTCTTTCTTCTTTTCTTACCTTACATACTCACTTTTCAAAATACATATTATTTCTCAAAGCATACTCCTTAAAACTGAAATTCTTTCTTCTTTTCTTACCTTACATACTCACTTTTCAAAATACTTATTACTTCTCAAAGCATACTCCTTAAAACTGAAATTCTTTCTTCTTTTCTTACTTTACTTACTCACTTTTCTAAATACATATTACTTTTCTAAGCATACTCCTTAAAACTGAAATTCTTTCTTCTTTTCTTACTCTACATATTCACTTTTCAAAATACATATTATTTCTCAAAGCATACTCCTTAAAACTGAAATTCTTTCTTCTTTTCTTACCTTACATACTCACTTTTCAAAATACTTATTACTTCTCAAAGCATACTCCTTAAAACTGAAATTCTTTCTTCTTTTCTTACCTTACATACTCACTTTTCTAAATACATATTATTTCTCAAAGCATACTCCTTAAAACTGAAATTCTTTCTTCTTTTCTTACCTTACATACTCACTTTTCAAAATACTTATTACTTCTCAAAGCATACTCCTTAAAACTGAAATTCTTTCTTCTTTTCTTACCTTACATACTCACTTTTCTAAATACTTATTACTTCTCAAAGCATACTCCTTAAAACTGAAATTCTTTCTTCTTTTCTTACCTTACATACTCACTTTTCAAAATACTTATTACTTCTCAAAGCATACTCCTTAAAACTGAAATTCTTTCTTCTTTTCTTACTTTACATATTCACTTTTCAAAATACTTATTACTTCTCAAAGCATACTCCTTAAAACTGAAATTCTTTCTTCTTTTCTTACCTTACATACTCACTTTTCAAAATACATATTACTTCTAAAGCATACTCCTTAAAACTGAAATTCTTTCTTCTTTTCTTACCTTACATACTCACTTTTCAAAATACTTATTACTTCTCAAAGCATACTCCTTAAAACTGAAATTCTTTCTTCTTTTCTTACTTCACTTATTCACTTTTCAAAATACTTATTACTTCTCAAAGCATACTCCTTAAAACTGAAATTCTTTCTTCTTTTCTTACCTTACATACTCACTTTTCTAAATACTTATTACTTCTCAAAGCATACTCCTTAAAACTGAAATTCTTTCTTCTTTTCTTACCTTACATACTCACTTTTCAAAATACATATTATTTCTCAAAGCATACTCCTTAAAACTGAAATTCTTTCTTCTTTTCTTACTTTACTTATTCTCTTTTCAAAATACTTATTACTTCTCAAAGCATACTCCTTAAAACTGAAATTCTTTCTTCTTTTCTTACCTTACATACTCACTTTTCTAAATACTTATTACTTCTCAAAGCATACTCCTTAAAACTGAAATTCTTTCTTCTTTTCTTACCTTACATACTCACTTTTCAAAATACTTATTACTTCTCAAAGCATACTCCTTAAAACTGAAATTCTTTCTTCTTTTCTTACTTTACATATTCACTTTTCAAAATACTTATTACTTCTCAAAGCATACTCCTTAAAACTGAAATTCTTTCTTCTTTTCTTACCTTACATACTCACTTTTCAAAATACATATTACTTCTAAAGCATACTCCTTAAAACTGAAATTCTTTCTTCTTTTCTTAACTTACTTACTCACTTTTCAAAATACTTATTACTTCTCAAAGCATACTCCTTAAAACTGAAATTCTTTCTTCTTTTCTTACTTCACTTATTCACTTTTCAAAATACTTATTACTTCTCAAAGCATACTCCTTAAAACTGAAATTCTTTCTTCTTTTCTTACCTTACATACTCACTTTTCTAAATACTTATTACTTCTCAAAGCATACTCCTTAAAACTGAAATTCTTTCTTCTTTTCTTACCTTACATACTCACTTTTCAAAATACATATTATTTCTCAAAGCATACTCCTTAAAACTGAAATTCTTTCTTCTTTTCTTACTTTACTTATTCTCTTTTCAAAATACTTATTACTTCTCAAAGCATACTCCTTAAAACTGAAATTCTTTCTTCTTTTCTTACCTTACATACTCACTTTTCAAAATACTTATTACTTCTCAAAGCATACTCCTTAAAACTGAAATTCTTTCTTCTTTTCTTACCTTACATACTCACTTTTCTAAATACATATTATTTCTCAAAGCATACTCCTTAAAACTGAAATTCTTTCTTCTTTTCTTACCTTACATACTCACTTTTCAAAATACTTATTACTTCTCAAAGCATACTCCTTAAAACTGAAATTCTTTCTTCTTTTCTTACCTTACATACTCACTTTTCAAAATACTTATTACTTCTCAAAGCATACTCCTTAAAACTGAAATTCTTTCTTCTTTTCTTACTTCACTTATTCACTTTTCAAAATACTTATTACTTCTCAAAGCATACTCCTTAAAACTGAAATTCTTTCTTCTTTTCTTACCTTACATACTCACTTTTCAAAATACATATTATTTCTCAAAGCATACTCCTTAAAACTGAAATTCTTTCTTCTTTTCTTACCTTACATACTCACTTTTCAAAATACTTATTACTTCTCAAAGCATACTCCTTAAAACTGAAATTCTTTCTTCTTTTCTTACCTTACATACTCACTTTTCAAAATACATATTATTTCTCAAAGCATACTCCTTAAAACTGAAATTCTTTCTTCTTTTCTTACCTTACATACTCACTTTTCAAAATACATATTATTTCTCAAAGCATACTCCTTAAAACTGAAATTCTTTCTTCTTTTCTTACCTTACATACTCACTTTTCAAAATACTTATTACTTCTCAAAGCATACTCCTTAAAACTGAAATTCTTTCTTCTTTTCTTACCTTACATACTCACTTTTCTAAATACTTATTACTTCTCAAAGCATACTCCTTAAAACTGAAATTCTTTCTTCTTTTCTTACCTTACATACTCACTTTTCAAAATACATATTATTTCTCAAAGCATACTCCTTAAAACTGAAATTCTTTCTTCTTTTCTTACCTTACATACTCACTTTTCAAAATACTTATTACTTCTCAAAGCATACTCCTTAAAACTGAAATTGTTTCTTCTTTTCTTACTCTACATATTCACTTTTCTAAATACATATTATTTCTCAAAGCATACTCCTTAAAACTGAAATTCTTTCTTCTTTTCTTACCTTACATACTCACTTTTCAAAATACTTATTACTTCTAAAGCATACTCCTTAAAACTGAAATTCTTTCTTCTTTTCTTACCTTACATACTCACTTTTCAAAATACTTATTATTTCTCAAAGCATACTCCTTAAAACTGAAATTCTTTCTTCTTTTCTTACCTTACATACTCACTTTTCAAAATACATATTATTTCTCAAAGCATACTCCTTAAAACTGAAATTCTTTCTTCTTTTCTTACCTTACATACTCACTTTTCTAAATACTTATTACTTCTCAAAGCATACTCCTTAAAACTGAAATTCTTTCTTCTTTTCTTACCTTACATACTCACTTTTCAAAATACATATTATTTCTCAAAGCATACTCCTTAAAACTGAAATTCTTTCTTCTTTTCTTACCTTGCAAATTCAAATCTATAAATACTTATTACTTCTCAAAGCATACTCCTTAAAACTGAAATTCTTTCTTCTTTTCTTACCTTACATACTCACTTTTCAAAATACATATTATTTCTCAAAGCATACTCCTTAAAACTGAAATTCTTTCTTCTTTTCTTACTCTACATACTCACTTTTCAAAATACATATTATTTCTCAAAGCATACTCCTTAAAACGGAAATTCTTTCTTCTTTTCTTACTTTACTTATTCACTTTTCAAAATACATATTACTTCTCAAAGCATACTCCTTAAAACTGAAATTCTTTCTTCTTTTCTTACTTTACTTACTCACTTTTCAAAATACTTATTACTTCTAAAGCATACTCCTTAAAACTGAAATTCTTTCTTCTTTTCTTAACTTACTTACTTACTTTTCAAAATACTTATTACTTCTCAAAGCATACTCCTTAAAACTGAAATTCTTTCTTCTTTTCTTAACTTACTTACTCACTTTTCAAAATACTTATTACTTCTCAAAGCATACTCCTTAAAACTGAAATTCTTTCTTCTTTTCTTAACTTACTTACTCACTTTTCAAAATACTTATTACTTCTCAAAGCATACTCCTTAAAACTGAAATTCTTTCTTCTTTTCTTACTTTACAAATTCAAATCTCTAAATACATATTACTTCTCAAAGCATACTCCTTAAAACTGAAATTCTTTCTTCTTTTCTTACTTTACTTACTCACTTTTCAAAATACTTATTACTTCTAAAGCATACTCCTTAAAACTGAAATTCTTTCTTCTTTTCTTACTCTACATATTCACTTTTCAAAATACATATTATTTCTCAAAGCATACTCCTTAAAACTGAAATTGTTTCTTCTTTTCTTAACTTACTTACTCACTTTTCAAAATACTTATTACTTCTCAAAGCATACTCCTTAAAACTGAAATTCTTTCTTCTTTTCTTACTTTACTTACTCACTTTTCTAAATACATATTACTTCTCAAAGCATACTCCTTAAAACTGAAATTCTTTCTTCTTTTCTTACTTTACTTACTCACTTTTCAAAATACTTATTACTTCTAAAGCATACTCCTTAAAACTGAAATTCTTTCTTCTTTTCTTAACTTACTTACTCACTTTTCAAAATACTTATTACTTCTCAAAGCATACTCCTTAAAACTGAAATTCTTTCTTCTTTTCTTAACTTACTTACTCACTTTTCTAAATACATATTACTTCTCAAAGCATACTCCTTAAAACTGAAATTCTTTCTTCTTTTCTTACTTTACATATTCACTTTTCAAAATACATATTATTTCTCAAAACAAACTCCTTAAAACTGAAATTCTTTCTTCTTTTCTTACTTTACAAATTCAAATCTCTAAATACATATTACTTCTCAAAGCATACTCCTTAAAACTGAAATTCTTTCTTCTTTTCTTACCTTACATACTCACTTTTCAAAATACTTATTACTTCTAAAGCATACTCCTTAAAACTGAAATTCTTTCTTCTTTTCTTAACTTACTTACTCACTTTTCAAAATACTTATTACTTCTCAAAGCATACTCCTTAAAACTGAAATTCTTTCTTCTTTTCTTACTTTACTTACTCACTTTTCTAAATACATATTACTTCTCAAAGCATACTCCTTAAAACTGAAATTCTTTCTTCTTTTCTTACTTTACTTACTCACTTTTCAAAATACATATTACTTCTAAAGCATACTCCTTAAAACTGAAATTCTTTCTTCTTTTCTTAACTTACTTACTCACTTTTCAAAATACTTATTACTTCTCAAAGCATACTCCTTAAAACTGAAATTCTTTCTTCTTTTCTTACTTCACTTATTCACTTTTCAAAATACTTATTACTTCTAAAGCATACTCCTTAAAACTGAAATTCTTTCTTCTTTTCTTAACTTACTTACTCACTTTTCAAAATACTTATTACTTCTCAAAGCATACTCCTTAAAACTGAAATTCTTTCTTCTTTTCTTACTTTACTTACTCACTTTTCTAAACACATATTACTTCTCAAAGCATACTCCTTAAAACTGAAATTCTTTCTTCTTTTCTTACTTTACTTACTCACTTTTCAAAATACTTATTACTTCTAAAGCATACTCCTTAAAACTGAAATTGTTTCTTCTTTTCTTAACTTACTTACTCACTTTTCAAATACTTATTACTTCTCAAAGCATACTCCTTAAAACTGAAATTCTTTCTTCTTTTCTTACTTT
Source organism: Loxodes magnus (assembly GCA_946699065.1). NCBI lineage: Eukaryota > Ciliophora > Karyorelictea > Loxodida > Loxodidae > Loxodes > Loxodes magnus. The sequence goes on from CAMPDV010001683.1 coordinate 45,756, forward strand.
ACTTACTCACTTTTCTAAATACATATTACTTCTCAAAGCATACTCCTTAAAACTGAAATTCTTTCTTCTTTTCTTACTTTACATATTCACTTTTCAAAATACATATTACTTCTCAAAGCATACTCCTTAAAACTGAAATTCTTTCTTCTTTTCTTACTTTACAAATTCAAATCTCTAAATACATATTACTTCTCAAAGCATACTCCTTAAAACTGAAATTCTTTCTTCTTTTCTTACTCTACATATTCACTTTTCTAAATACATATTACTTTTCTAAGCATACTCCTTAAAACTGAAATTCTTTCTTCTTTTCTTACTTTACATATTCACTTTTCAAAATACATATTACTTCTCAAAGCATACTCCTTAAAACTGAAATTCTTTCTTCTTTTCTTACTTTACAAATTCAAATCTCTAAATACATATTACTTCTCAAAGCATACTCCTTAAAACTGAAATTCTTTCTTCTTTTCTTACTCTACATATTCACTTTTCTAAATACATATTACTTTTCTAAGCATACTCCTTAAAACTGAAATTCTTTCTTCTTTTCTTAACTTACTTACTCACTTTTCAAAATACTTATTACTTCTCAAAGCATACTCCTTAAAACTGAAATTCTTTTTTCTTTTCTTACCTTATTTATTCGCTTTTCAAAATACTTATTACTTCTAAAGCATACTCCTTAAAACTGAAATTCTTTCTTCTTTTCTTACTTTACATATTCACTTTTCTAAATACTTATTACTTCTCAAAGCATACTCCTTAAAACTGAAATTCTTTCTTCTTTTCTTACCTTATTTATTCACTTTTCTAAATACATATTGCTTCTCAAAGCATACTCCTTAAAACTGAAATTCTTTCTTCTTTTCTTAACTTACTTACTCACTTTTCAAAATACATATTACTTCTCAAAGCATACTCCTTAAAACTGAAATTCTTTCTTCTTTTCTTAACTTACTTACTCACTTTTCAAAATACTTATTACTTCTCAAAGCATACTCCTTAAAACTGAAATTCTTTCTTCTTTTCTTACTTTACTTACTCACTTTTCAAAATACTTATTACTTCTCAAAGCATACTCCTTAAAACTGAAATTCTTTATTCTTTTCTTAACTTACTTACTCACTTTTCTAAATACATATTACTTCTCAAAGCATACTCCTTAAAACTGAAATTCTTTCTTCTTTTCTTAACTTACTTACTCACTTTTCAAAATACTTATTACTTCTCAAAGCATACTCCTTAAAACTGAAATTCTTTCTTCTTTTCTTACTTTACTTACTCACTTTTCTAAATACATATTACTTCTCAAAGCATACTCCTTAAAACTGAAATTCTTTCTTCTTTTCTTACTTTACTTACTCACTTTTCAAAATACTTATTACTTCTAAAGCATACTCCTTAAAACTGAAATTGTTTCTTCTTTTCTTAACTTACTTACTCAATTTTCAAAATACTTATTACTTCTCAAAGCATACTCCTTAAAACTGAAATTCTTTCTTCTTTTCTTACCTTGCAAATTCAAATCTATAAATACTTATTACTTCTGAAAGCATACTCCTTAAAACTGAAATTCTTTCTTCTTTTCTTACTTTACATATTCACTTTTCAAAATACATATTATTTCTCAAAACAAACTCCTTAAAACTGAAATTCTTTATTCTTTTCTTAACTTACTTACTCACTTTTCTAAATACATATTACTTCTCAAAGCATACTCCTTAAAACTGAAATTGTTTCTTCTTTTCTTAACTTACTTACTCACTTTTCAAAATACTTATTACTTCTCAAAGCATACTCCTTAAAACTGAAATTCTTTCTTCTTTTCTTACTTTACTTCTTCACTTTTCTAAATACATATTACTTCTCAAAGCATACTCCTTAAAACTGAAATTCTTTCTTCTTTTCTTACTTTACTTACTCACTTTTCAAAATACTTATTACTTCTAAAGCATACTCCTTAAAACTGAAATTGTTTCTTCTTTTCTTAACTTACTTACTCACTTTTCAAAATACTTATTACTTCTCAAAGCATACTCCTTAAAACTGAAATTCTTTCTTCTTTTCTTAACTTACTTACTTACTTTTCAAAATACTTATTACTTCTCAAAGCATACTCCTTAAAACTGAAATTCTTTCTTCTTTTCTTACTTTACTTACTCACTTTTCAAAATACTTATTACTTCTCAAAGCATACTCCTTAAAACTGAAATTCTTTCTTCTTTTCTTACTTTACTTACTCACTTTTCAAAATACTTATTACTTCTAAAGCATACTCCTTAAAACTGAAATTCTTTCTTCTTTTCTTAACTTACTTACTTACTTTTCAAAATACTTATTACTTCTCAAAGCATACTCCTTAAAACTGAAATTCTTTCTTCTTTTCTTAACTTACTTACTCACTTTTCAAAATACTTATTACTTCTCAAAGCATACTCCTTAAAACTGAAATTCTTTCTTCTTTTCTTAACTTACTTACTCACTTTTCAAAATACTTATTACTTCTCAAAGCATACTCCTTAAAACTGAAATTCTTTCTTCTTTTCTTACTTTACAAATTCAAATCTCTAAATACATATTACTTCTCAAAGCATACTCCTTAAAACTGAAATTCTTTCTTCTTTTCTTACTTTACTTACTCACTTTTCAAAATACTTATTACTTCTAAAGCATACTCCTTAAAACTGAAATTCTTTCTTCTTTTCTTACTCTACATATTCACTTTTCAAAATACATATTATTTCTCAAAGCATACTCCTTAAAACTGAAATTGTTTCTTCTTTTCTTAACTTACTTACTCACTTTTCAAAATACTTATTACTTCTCAAAGCATACTCCTTAAAACTGAAATTCTTTCTTCTTTTCTTACTTTACTTACTCACTTTTCTAAATACATATTACTTCTCAAAGCATACTCCTTAAAACTGAAATTCTTTCTTCTTTTCTTACTTTACTTACTCACTTTTCAAAATACTTATTACTTCTAAAGCATACTCCTTAAAACTGAAATTCTTTCTTCTTTTCTTAACTTACTTACTCACTTTTCAAAATACTTATTACTTCTCAAAGCATACTCCTTAAAACTGAAATTCTTTCTTCTTTTCTTAACTTACTTACTCACTTTTCTAAATACATATTACTTCTCAAAGCATACTCCTTAAAACTGAAATTCTTTCTTCTTTTCTTACTTTACATATTCACTTTTCAAAATACATATTATTTCTCAAAACAAACTCCTTAAAACTGAAATTCTTTCTTCTTTTCTTACTTTACAAATTCAAATCTCTAAATACATATTACTTCTCAAAGCATACTCCTTAAAACTGAAATTCTTTCTTCTTTTCTTACCTTACATACTCACTTTTCAAAATACTTATTACTTCTAAAGCATACTCCTTAAAACTGAAATTCTTTCTTCTTTTCTTAACTTACTTACTCACTTTTCAAAATACTTATTACTTCTCAAAGCATACTCCTTAAAACTGAAATTCTTTCTTCTTTTCTTACTTTACTTACTCACTTTTCTAAATACATATTACTTCTCAAAGCATACTCCTTAAAACTGAAATTCTTTCTTCTTTTCTTACTTTACTTACTCACTTTTCAAAATACATATTACTTCTAAAGCATACTCCTTAAAACTGAAATTCTTTCTTCTTTTCTTAACTTACTTACTCACTTTTCAAAATACTTATTACTTCTCAAAGCATACTCCTTAAAACTGAAATTCTTTCTTCTTTTCTTACTTTACTTACTCACTTTTCAAAATACTTATTACTTCTAAAGCATACTCCTTAAAACTGAAATTCTTTCTTCTTTTCTTAACTTACTTACTCACTTTTCAAAATACTTATTACTTCTCAAAGCATACTCCTTAAAACTGAAATTCTTTCTTCTTTTCTTACTTTACTTACTCACTTTTCTAAACACATATTACTTCTCAAAGCATACTCCTTAAAACTGAAATTCTTTCTTCTTTTCTTACTTTACTTACTCACTTTTCAAAATACTTATTACTTCTAAAGCATACTCCTTAAAACTGAAATTGTTTCTTCTTTTCTTAACTTACTTACTCACTTTTCAAATACTTATTACTTCTCAAAGCATACTCCTTAAAACTGAAATTCTTTCTTCTTTTCTTACTTTACTTACTCACTTTTCTAAATACATATTACTTCTCAAAGCATACTCCTTAAAACTGAAATTCTTTCTTCTTTTCTTACTTTACATATTCACTTTTCAAAATACATATTACTTCTCAAAGCATACTCCTTAAAACTGAAATTCTTTCTTCTTTTCTTACTTTACAAATTCAAATCTCTAAATACATATTACTTCTCAAAGCATACTCCTTAAAACTGAAATTCTTTCTTCTTTTCTTACTCTACATATTCACTTTTCTAAATACATATTACTTTTCTAAGCATACTCCTTAAAACTGAAATTCTTTCTTCTTTTCTTACTTTACATATTCACTTTTCAAAATACATATTACTTCTCAAAGCATACTCCTTAAAACTGAAATTCTTTCTTCTTTTCTTACTTTACAAATTCAAATCTCTAAATACATATTACTTCTCAAAGCATACTCCTTAAAACTGAAATTCTTTCTTCTTTTCTTACTCTACATATTCACTTTTCTAAATACATATTACTTTTCTAAGCATACTCCTTAAAACTGAAATTCTTTCTTCTTTTCTTAACTTACTTACTCACTTTTCAAAATACTTATTACTTCTCAAAGCATACTCCTTAAAACTGAAATTCTTTTTTCTTTTCTTACCTTATTTATTCGCTTTTCAAAATACTTATTACTTCTAAAGCATACTCCTTAAAACTGAAATTCTTTCTTCTTTTCTTACTTTACATATTCACTTTTCTAAATACTTATTACTTCTCAAAGCATACTCCTTAAAACTGAAATTCTTTCTTCTTTTCTTACCTTATTTATTCACTTTTCTAAATACATATTGCTTCTCAAAGCATACTCCTTAAAACTGAAATTCTTTCTTCTTTTCTTAACTTACTTACTCACTTTTCAAAATACATATTACTTCTCAAAGCATACTCCTTAAAACTGAAATTCTTTCTTCTTTTCTTAACTTACTTACTCACTTTTCAAAATACTTATTACTTCTCAAAGCATACTCCTTAAAACTGAAATTCTTTCTTCTTTTCTTACTTTACTTACTCACTTTTCAAAATACTTATTACTTCTCAAAGCATACTCCTTAAAACTGAAATTCTTTATTCTTTTCTTAACTTACTTACTCACTTTTCTAAATACATATTACTTCTCAAAGCATACTCCTTAAAACTGAAATTCTTTCTTCTTTTCTTAACTTACTTACTCACTTTTCAAAATACTTATTACTTCTCAAAGCATACTCCTTAAAACTGAAATTCTTTCTTCTTTTCTTACTTTACTTACTCACTTTTCTAAATACATATTACTTCTCAAAGCATACTCCTTAAAACTGAAATTCTTTCTTCTTTTCTTACTTTACTTACTCACTTTTCAAAATACTTATTACTTCTAAAGCATACTCCTTAAAACTGAAATTGTTTCTTCTTTTCTTAACTTACTTACTCAATTTTCAAAATACTTATTACTTCTCAAAGCATACTCCTTAAAACTGAAATTCTTTCTTCTTTTCTTACCTTGCAAATTCAAATCTATAAATACTTATTACTTCTGAAAGCATACTCCTTAAAACTGAAATTCTTTCTTCTTTTCTTACTTTACATATTCACTTTTCAAAATACATATTATTTCTCAAAACAAACTCCTTAAAACTGAAATTCTTTATTCTTTTCTTAACTTACTTACTCACTTTTCTAAATACATATTACTTCTCAAAGCATACTCCTTAAAACTGAAATTGTTTCTTCTTTTCTTAACTTACTTACTCACTTTTCAAAATACTTATTACTTCTCAAAGCATACTCCTTAAAACTGAAATTCTTTCTTCTTTTCTTACTTTACTTACTCACTTTTCTAAATACATATTACTTCTCAAAGCATACTCCTTAAAACTGAAATTCTTTCTTCTTTTCTTACTTTACTTACTCACTTTTCAAAATACTTATTACTTCTAAAGCATACTCCTTAAAACTGAAATTGTTTCTTCTTTTCTTAACTTACTTACTCACTTTTCAAAATACTTATTACTTCTCAAAGCATACTCCTTAAAACTGAAATTCTTTCTTCTTTTCTTACCTTGCAAATTCAAATCTATAAATACTTATTACTTCTGAAAGCATACTCCTTAAAACTGAAATTCTTTCTTCTTTTCTTACTTTACATATTCACTTTTCAAAATACATATTATTTCTCAAAACAAACTCCTTAAAACTGAAATTCTTTCTTCTTTTCTTACTTTACAAATTCAAATCTCTAAATACATATTACTTCTCAAAGCATACTCCTTAAAACTGAAATTCTTTCTTCTTTTCTTACTCTACATATTCACTTTTCTAAATACATATTACTTTTCTAAGCATACTCCTTAAAACTGAAATTCTTTCTTCTTTTCTTAACTTACTTACTCACTTTTCAAAATACTTATTACTTCTCAAAGCATACTCCTTAAAACTGAAATTGTTTTTTCTTTTCTTACCTTATTTATTCGCTTTTCAAAATACTTATTACTTCTAAAGCATACTCCTTAAAACTGAAATTCTTTCTTCTTTTCTTACTTTACATATTCACTTTTCTAAATACTTATTACTTCTCAAAGCATACTCCTTAAAACTGAAATTCTTTCTTCTTTTCTTACTTTACTTACTCACTTTTCAAAATACTTATTACTTCTCAAAGCATACTCCTTAAAACTGAAATTCTTTCTTCTTTTCTTACTCTACATATTCACTTTTCAAAATACTTATTACTTCTCAAAGCATACTCCTTAAAACTGAAATTCTTTCTTCTTTTATTACTTCACTTATTCACTTTTCAAAATACTTATTACTTCTCAAAGCATACTCCTTAAAACTGAAATTCTTTCTTCTTTTCTAAACTTACTTACTCACTTTTCAAAATACTTATTACTTCTCAAAGCATACTCCTTAAAACTGAAATTCTTTCTTCTTTTCTTACTTTACTTACTCACTTTTCAAAATACTTATTACTTCTCAAAGCATACTCCTTAAAACTGAAATTCTTTATTCTTTTCTTACTTTACATATTCACTTTTCTAAATACATATTACTTCTCAAAGCATACTCCTTAAAACTGAAATTCTTTCTTCTTTTCTTACTTTACTTACTCACTTTTCAAAATACATATTATTTCTCAAAGCATACTCCTTAAAACTGAAATTCTTTATTCTTTTCTTACTTTACTTACTCACTTTTCTAAATACATATTACTTCTCAAAGCATACTCCTTAAAACTGAAATTCTTTATTCTTTTCTTACCTTACATACTCACTTTTCTAAATACATATTACTTCTCAAAGCATACTCCTTAAAACTGAAATTCTTTCTTCTTTTCTAAACTTACTTACTCACTTTTCTAAATACATATTGCTTCTCAAAGCATACTCCTTAAAACTGAAATTCTTTCTTCTTTTCTTAACTTACTTACTCACTTTTCAAAATACTTATTACTTCTCAAAGCATACTCCTTAAAACTGAAATTCTTTCTTCTTTTCTTACTTTACTTACTCACTTTTCTAAATACATATTGCTTCTCAAAGCATACTCCTTAAAACTGAAATTCTTTCTTCTTTTCTTAACTTACTTACTCACTTTTCAAAATACATATTACTTCTCAAAGCATACTCCTTAAAACTGAAATTCTTTCTTCTTTTCTTAACTTACTTACTCACTTTTCAAAATACATATTATTTCTCAAAACATACTCCTTAAAACTGAAATTCTTTATTCTTTTCTTACTTTACTTACTCACTTTTCAAAATACTTATTACTTCTCAAAGCATACTCCTTAAAACTGAAATTCTTTCTTCTTTTCTTACTTTACTTCTTCACTTTTCTAAATACATATTACTTCTCAAAGCATACTCCTTAAAACTGAAATTCTTTCTTCTTTTCTTACTTCACTTATTCACTTTTCTAAATACATATTATTTCTCAAAACATACTCCTTAAAACTGAAATTCTTTCTTCTTTTCTTACTTTACTTATTAACTTTTCAAAATACTTATTACTTCTCAAAGCATACTCCTTAAAACTGAAATTCTTTCTTCTTTTCTTACTTTACTTACTCACTTTTCTAAATACATATTACTTCTCAAAGCATACTCCTTAAAACTGAAATTCTTTCTTCTTTTCTTACTTTACTTACTCACTTTTCAAAATACTTATTACTTCTCAAAGCATACTCCTTAAAACTGAAATTCTTTATTCTTTTCTTACTTTACTTACTCACTTTTCTAAATACTTATTATTTCTCAAAGCATACTCCTTAAAACTGAAATTCTTTCTTCTTTTCTTACTTTACTTATTCGCTTTTCAAAATACTTATTACTTCTCAAAGCATACTCCTTAAAACTGAAATTCTTTCTTCTTTTCTTACTCTACATATTCACTTTTCAAAATACTTATTACTTCTCAAAGCATACTCCTTAAAACTGAAATTCTTTCTTCTTTTCTTACTTCACTTATTCACTTTTCAAAATACTTATTACTTCTAAAGCATACTCCTTAAAACTGAAATTCTTTCTTCTTTTCTTAACTTACATACTCACTTTTCTAAATACATATTATTTCTCAAAGCATACTCCTTAAAACTGAAATTCTTTCTTCTTTTCTTACCTTACATACTCACTTTTCAAAATACTTATTACTTCTCAAAGCATACTCCTTAAAACTGAAATTCTTTCTTCTTTTCTTACCTTACATACTCACTTTTCAAAATACATATTATTTCTCAAAGCATACTCCTTAAAACTGAAATTCTTTATTCTTTTCTTACTTTACTTACTCACTTTTCTAAATACATATTACTTCTCAAAGCATACTCCTTAAAACTGAAATTCTTTATTCTTTTCTTACCTTACATACTCACTTTTCTAAATACATATTACTTCTCAAAGCATACTCCTTAAAACTGAAATTCTTTCTTCTTTTCTAAACTTACTTACTCACTTTTCTAAATACATATTGCTTCTCAAAGCATACTCCTTAAAACTGAAATTCTTTCTTCTTTTCTTAACTTACTTACTCACTTTTCAAAATACTTATTACTTCTCAAAGCATACTCCTTAAAACTGAAATTCTTTCTTCTTTTCTTACTTTACTTACTCACTTTTCAAAATACTTATTACTTCTAAAGCATACTCCTTAAAACTGAAATTCTTTCTTCTTTTCTTAACTTACTTACTCACTTTTCAAAATACTTATTACTTCTCAAAGCATACTCCTTAAAACTGAAATTCTTTCTTCTTTTCTTACTTTACTTACTCACTTTTCTAAATACATATTACTTCTCAAAGCATACTCCTTAAAACTGAAATTCTTTCTTCTTTTCTTACTTTACAAATTCAAATCTCTAAATACATATTACTTCTCAAAGCATACTCCTTAAAACTGAAATTCTTTCTTCTTTTCTTACTTTACTTCTTCACTTTTCTAAATACATATTACTTCTCAAAGCATACTCCTTAAAACTGAAATTCTTTCTTCTTTTCTTACCTTACATACTCACTTTTCAAATACTTATTACTTCTCAAAGCATACTCCTTAAAACTGAAATTCTTTCTTCTTTTCTTACCTTGCAAATTCAAATCTATAAATACTTATTACTTCTCAAAGCATACTCCTTAAAACTGAAATTCTTTCTTCTTTTCTTACCTTACATACTCACTTTTCTAAATACTTATTACTTCTCAAAGCATACTCCTTAAAACTGAAATTCTTTATTCTTTTCTTACTTTACTTACTCACTTTTCTAAATACTTATTATTTCTCAAAGCATACTCCTTAAAACTGAAATTCTTTCTTCTTTTCTTACTTTACAAATTCAAATCTCTAAATACATATTACTTCTCAAAGCATACTCCTTAAAACTGAAATTCTTTCTTCTTTTCTTACTCTACATATTCACTTTTCAAAATACTTATTACTTCTCAAAGCATACTCCTTAAAACTGAAATTCTTTCTTCTTTTCTTACTTCACTTATTCACTTTTCAAAATACTTATTACTTCTAAAGCATACTCCTTAAAACTGAAATTCTTTCTTCTTTTCTTACTTCACTTATTCACTTTTCAAAATACTTATTACTTCTAAAGCATACTCCTTAAAACTGAAATTCTTTCTTCTTTTCTTACTCTACATATTCACTTTTCAAAATACTTATTACTTCTCAAAGCATACTCCTTAAAACTGAAATTCTTTCTTCTTTTCTTACTCTACATATTCACTTTTCAAAATACTTATTACTTCTCAAAGCATACTCCTTAAAACTGAAATTCTTTCTTCTTTTCTTACTTCACTTATTCACTTTTCAAAATACTTATTACTTCTCAAAGCATACTCCTTAAAACTGAAATTCTATCTTCTTTTCTTACTTTACTTCTTCACTTTTCTAAATACTTATTACTTCTCAAAACATACTCCTTAAAACTGAAATTCTATCTTCTTTTCTTAGTTTAATTCTTCACTTTTCTAAATGCATATTACTTCTCAAAGCATACTCCTTAAAACTGAAATTCTTTCTTCTTTTCTTACTTTACTTACTCACTTTTCAAAATACTTATTACTTCTCAAAGCATACTCCTTAAAACTGAAATTCTTTCTTCTTTTCTTACTCTACATATTCACTTTTCAAAATACTTATTACTTCTCAAAGCATACTCCTTAAAACTGAAATTCTTTCTTCTTTTCTTACTTCACTTATTCACTTTTCAAAATACTTATTACTTCTCAAAGCATACTCCTTAAAACTGAAATTCTATCTTCTTTTCTTACTTTACTTCTTCACTTTTCTAAATACTTATTACTTCTCAAAACATACTCCTTAAAACTGAAATTCTTTATTCTTTTCTTACTTTACTTACTCACTTTTCAAAATACTTATTACTTCTCAAAGCATACTCCTTAAAACTGAAATTCTTTCTTCTTTTCTTACTCTACATATTCAAATCTATAAATACTTATTACTTCTCAAAGCATACTCCTTAAAACTGAAATTCTTTCTTCTTTTCTTACTTTACTTACTCACTTTTCTAAATACATATTACTTCTCAAAGCATACTCCTTAAAACTGAAATTCTTTCTTCTTTTCTTACTTTACTTACTCACTTTTCAAAATACTTATTACTTCTAAAGCATACTCCTTAAAACTGAAATTCTTTCTTCTTTTCTTAACTTACTTACTCACTTTTCAAAATACTTATTACTTCTCAAAGCATACTCCTTAAAACTGAAATTCTTTCTTCTTTTCTTACTTTACTTACTCACTTTTCTAAATACATATTATTTCTCAAAGCATACTCCTTAAAACTGAAATTCTTTCTTCTTTTCTTACTTTACTTACTCACTTTTCAAAATACTTATTACTTCTAAAGCATACTCCTTAAAACTGAAATTCTTTCTTCTTTTCTTAACTTACTTACTCACTTTTCAAAATACTTATTACTTCTCAAAGCATACTCCTTAAAACTGAAATTCTTTCTTCTTTTCTTACTTTACTTACTCACTTTTCTAAACACATATTACTTTTCTAAGCATACTCCTTAAAACTGAAATTCTTTATTCTTTTCTTACTTTACTTACTCACTTTTCAAAATACATATTACTTCTCAAAGCATACTCCTTAAAACTGAAATTCTTTCTTCTTTTCTTACTTTACTTACTCACTTTTCAAAATACTTATTACTTCTAAAGCATACTCCTTAAAACTGAAATTCTTTCTTCTTTTCTTAACTTACTTACTCACTTTTCAAAATACTTATTACTTCTCAAAGCATACTCCTTAAAACTGAAATTCTTTCTTCTTTTCTTACTTTACTTACTCACTTTTCTAAATACATATTACTTCTCAAAGCATACTCCTTAAAACTGAAATTCTTTCTTCTTTTCTTACTTTACTTACTCACTTTTCTAAACACATATTACTTTTCTAAGCATACTCCTTAAAACTGAAATTCTTTATTCTTTTCTTACTTTACTTACTCACTTTTCTAAATACATATTACTTCTCAAAGCATACTCCTTAAAACTGAAATTCTTTCTTCTTTTCTTACTTTACTTACTCACTTTTCAAAATACTTATTACTTCTAAAGCATACTCCTTAAAACTGAAATTCTTTCTTCTTTTCTTAACTTACTTACTCACTTTTCAAAATACTTATTACTTCTCAAAGCATACTCCTTAAAACTGAAATTCTTTCTTCTTTTCTTACTTTACTTACTCACTTTTCTAAATACATATTACTTCTCAAAGCATACTCCTTAAAACTGAAATTCTTTCTTCTTTTCTTACTTTACTTACTCACTTTTCAAAATACTTATTACTTCTCAAAGCATACTCCTTAAAACTGAAATTCTTTCTTCTTTTCTTACTTTACAAATTCAAATCTCTAAATACATATTACTTCTCAAAGCATACTCCTTAAAACTGAAATTCTTTCTTCTTTTCTTACTTTACTTACTCACTTTTCAAAATACTTATTACTTCTAAAGCATACTCCTTAAAACTGAAATTGTTTCTTCTTTTCTTAACTTACTTACTCACTTTTCAAAATACTTATTACTTCTCAAAGCATACTCCTTAAAACTGAAATTCTTTCTTCTTTTCTTACTTTACTTACTCACTTTTCTAAATACATATTACTTCTCAAAGCATACTCCTTAAAACTGAAATTCTTTCTTCTTTTCTTACTTTACATATTCACTTTTCAAAATACATATTATTTCTCAAAACAAACTCCTTAAAACTGAAATTCTTTCTTCTTTTCTTACTTTACAAATTCAAATCTCTAAATACATATTACTTCTCAAAGCATACTCCTTAAAACTGAAATTCTTTCTTCTTTTCTTACTTTACTTACTCACTTTTCAAAATACTTATTACTTCTAAAGCATACTCCTTAAAACTGAAATTCTTTCTTCTTTTCTTAACTTACTTACTCACTTTTCAAAATACTTATTACTTCTCAAAGCATACTCCTTAAAACTGAAATTCTTTCTTCTTTTCTTACTTTACTTACTCACTTTTCTAAATACATATTACTTCTCAAAGCATACTCCTTAAAACTGAAATTCTTTCTTCTTTTCTTACTTTACAAATTCAAATCTCTAAATACATATTACTTCTCAAAGCATACTCCTTAAAACTGAAATTCTTTCTTCTTTTCTTACTTTACGTACTCACTTTTCTAAATACATATTACTTCTCAAAGCATACTCCTTAAAACTGAAATTCTTTCTTCTTTTCTTACTTTACTTACTCACTTTTCAAAATACTTATTACTTCTAAAGCATACTCCTTAAAACTGAAATTGTTTCTTCTTTTCTTAACTTACTTACTCACTTTTCAAAATACTTATTACTTCTCAAAGCATACTCCTTAAAACTGAAATTCTTTCTTCTTTTCTTACTTTACTTACTCACTTTTCTAAACACATATTACTTCTCAAAGCATACTCCTTAAAACTGAAATTCTTTCTTCTTTTCTTACTCTACATATTCACTTTTCAAAATACTTATTACTTCTCAAAGCATACTCCTTAAAACTGAAATTCTTTCTTCTTTTCTTACTCTACATATTCACTTTTCAAAATACTTATTACTTCTCAAAGCATACTCCTTAAAACTGAAATTCTTTCTTCTTTTCTTACTTCACTTATTCACTTTTCAAAATACTTATTACTTCTCAAAGCATACTCCTTAAAACTGAAATTCTATCTTCTTTTCTTACTTTACTTCTTCACTTTTCTAAATACTTATTACTTCTCAAAACATACTCCTTAAAACTGAAATTCTATCTTCTTTTCTTAGTTTAATTCTTCACTTTTCTAAATGCATATTACTTCTCAAAGCATACTCCTTAAAACTGAAATTCTTTCTTCTTTTCTTACTTTACTTACTCACTTTTCAAAATACTTATTACTTCTCAAAGCATACTCCTTAAAACTGAAATTCTTTCTTCTTTTCTTACTCTACATATTCACTTTTCAAAATACTTATTACTTCTCAAAGCATACTCCTTAAAACTGAAATTCTTTCTTCTTTTCTTACTTCACTTATTCACTTTTCAAAATACTTATTACTTCTCAAAGCATACTCCTTAAAACTGAAATTCTATCTTCTTTTCTTACTTTACTTCTTCACTTTTCTAAATACTTATTACTTCTCAAAACATACTCCTTAAAACTGAAATTCTATCTTCTTTTCTTAGTTTAATTCTTCACTTTTCTAAATGCATATTACTTCTCAAAGCATACTCCTTAAAACTGAAATTCTTTCTTCTTTTCTTACTTTACTTACTCACTTTTCAAAATACTTATTACTTCTAAAGCATACTCCTTAAAACTGAAATTCTTTCTTCTTTTCTTAACTTACTTACTCACTTTTCAAAATACTTATTACTTCTCAAAGCATACTCCTTAAAACTGAAATTCTTTCTTCTTTTCTTACTTTACTTACTCACTTTTCTAAATACTTATTACTTCTCAAAGCATACTCCTTAAAACTGAAATTCTTTCTTCTTTTCTTACTTTACTTACTCACTTTTCAAAATACTTATTACTTCTCAAAGCATACTCCTTAAAACTGAAATTCTTTATTCTTTTCTTACTTTACATATTCACTTTTCTAAATACATATTACTTCTCAAAGCATACTCCTTAAAACTGAAATTCTATCTTCTTTTCTTACTTTACTTCTTCACTTTTCTAAATACATATTACTTCTCAAAGCATACTCCTTAAAACTGAAATTCTTTCTTCTTTTCTTACCTTACATACTCACTTTTCAAATACTTATTACTTCTCAAAGCATACTCCTTAAAACTGAAATTCTTTCTTCTTTTCTTACCTTGCAAATTTAAATCTATAAATACTTATTACTTCTCAAAGCATACTCCTTAAAACTGAAATTCTTTCTTCTTTTCTTACTTTACTTACTCACTTTTCTAAATACATATTACTTCTCAAAGCATACTCCTTAAAACTGAAATTCTTTCTTCTTTTCTTACTTTACTTACTCACTTTTCAAAATACTTATTACTTCTAAAGCATACTCCTTAAAACTGAAATTCTTTCTTCTTTTCTTAACTTACTTACTCACTTTTCAAAATACTTATTACTTCTCAAAGCATACTCCTTAAAACTGAAATTCTTTCTTCTTTTCTTACTTTACTTACTCACTTTTCTAAATACATATTATTTCTCAAAGCATACTCCTTAAAACTGAAATTCTTTCTTCTTTTCTTACTTTACTTACTCACTTTTCAAAATACTTATTACTTCTAAAGCATACTCCTTAAAACTGAAATTCTTTCTTCTTTTCTTACTTTACTTACTCACTTTTCTAAACACATATTACTTCTCAAAGCATACTCCTTAAAACTGAAATTCTTTATTCTTTTCTTACTTTACTTACTCACTTTTCAAAATACTTATTACTTCTCAAAGCATACTCCTTAAAACTGAAATTCTTTCTTCTTTTCTTACTCTACATATTCAAATCTATAAATACTTATTACTTCTCAAAGCATACTCCTTAAAACTGAAATTCTTTCTTCTTTTCTTACTTTACTTACTCACTTTTCTAAATACATATTACTTCTCAAAGCATACTCCTTAAAACTGAAATTCTTTCTTCTTTTCTTACTTTACTTACTCACTTTTCAAAATACTTATTACTTCTAAAGCATACTCCTTAAAACTGAAATTCTTTCTTCTTTTCTTAACTTACTTACTCACTTTTCAAAATACTTATTACTTCTCAAAGCATACTCCTTAAAACTGAAATTCTTTCTTCTTTTCTTACTTTACTTACTCACTTTTCTAAATACATATTATTTCTCAAAGCATACTCCTTAAAACTGAAATTCTTTCTTCTTTTCTTACTTTACTTACTCACTTTTCAAAATACTTATTACTTCTAAAGCATACTCCTTAAAACTGAAATTCTTTCTTCTTTTCTTAACTTACTTACTCACTTTTCAAAATACTTATTACTTCTCAAAGCATACTCCTTAAAACTGAAATTCTTTCTTCTTTTCTTACTTTACTTACTCACTTTTCTAAACACATATTACTTTTCTAAGCATACTCCTTAAAACTGAAATTCTTTATTCTTTTCTTACTTTACTTACTCACTTTTCAAAATACATATTACTTCTCAAAGCATACTCCTTAAAACTGAAATTCTTTCTTCTTTTCTTACTTTACTTACTCACTTTTCAAAATACTTATTACTTCTAAAGCATACTCCTTAAAACTGAAATTCTTTCTTCTTTTCTTAACTTACTTACTCACTTTTCAAAATACTTATTACTTCTCAAAGCATACTCCTTAAAACTGAAATTCTTTCTTCTTTTCTTACTTTACTTACTCACTTTTCTAAATACATATTACTTCTCAAAGCATACTCCTTAAAACTGAAATTCTTTCTTCTTTTCTTACTTTACTTACTCACTTTTCTAAACACATATTACTTTTCTAAGCATACTCCTTAAAACTGAAATTCTTTATTCTTTTCTTACTTTACTTACTCACTTTTCTAAATACATATTACTTCTCAAAGCATACTCCTTAAAACTGAAATTCTTTCTTCTTTTCTTACTTTACTTACTCACTTTTCAAAATACTTATTACTTCTAAAGCATACTCCTTAAAACTGAAATTCTTTCTTCTTTTCTTAACTTACTTACTCACTTTTCAAAATACTTATTACTTCTCAAAGCATACTCCTTAAAACTGAAATTCTTTCTTCTTTTCTTACTTTACTTACTCACTTTTCTAAATACATATTACTTCTCAAAGCATACTCCTTAAAACTGAAATTCTTTCTTCTTTTCTTACTTTACTTACTCACTTTTCAAAATACTTATTACTTCTCAAAGCATACTCCTTAAAACTGAAATTCTTTCTTCTTTTCTTACTTTACAAATTCAAATCTCTAAATACATATTACTTCTCAAAGCATACTCCTTAAAACTGAAATTCTTTCTTCTTTTCTTACTTTACTTACTCACTTTTCAAAATACTTATTACTTCTAAAGCATACTCCTTAAAACTGAAATTGTTTCTTCTTTTCTTAACTTACTTACTCACTTTTCAAAATACTTATTACTTCTCAAAGCATACTCCTTAAAACTGAAATTCTTTCTTCTTTTCTTACTTTACTTACTCACTTTTCTAAATACATATTACTTCTCAAAGCATACTCCTTAAAACTGAAATTCTTTCTTCTTTTCTTACTTTACATATTCACTTTTCAAAATACATATTATTTCTCAAAACAAACTCCTTAAAACTGAAATTCTTTCTTCTTTTCTTACTTTACAAATTCAAATCTCTAAATACATATTACTTCTCAAAGCATACTCCTTAAAACTGAAATTCTTTCTTCTTTTCTTACTTTACTTACTCACTTTTCAAAATACTTATTACTTCTAAAGCATACTCCTTAAAACTGAAATTCTTTCTTCTTTTCTTAACTTACTTACTCACTTTTCAAAATACTTATTACTTCTCAAAGCATACTCCTTAAAACTGAAATTCTTTCTTCTTTTCTTACTTTACTTACTCACTTTTCTAAATACATATTACTTCTCAAAGCATACTCCTTAAAACTGAAATTCTTTCTTCTTTTCTTACTTTACAAATTCAAATCTCTAAATACATATTACTTCTCAAAGCATACTCCTTAAAACTGAAATTCTTTCTTCTTTTCTTACTTTACGTACTCACTTTTCTAAATACATATTACTTCTCAAAGCATACTCCTTAAAACTGAAATTCTTTCTTCTTTTCTTACTTTACTTACTCACTTTTCAAAATACTTATTACTTCTAAAGCATACTCCTTAAAACTGAAATTGTTTCTTCTTTTCTTAACTTACTTACTCACTTTTCAAAATACTTATTACTTCTCAAAGCATACTCCTTAAAACTGAAATTCTTTCTTCTTTTCTTACTTTACTTACTCACTTTTCTAAACACATATTACTTCTCAAAGCATACTCCTTAAAACTGAAATTCTTTCTTCTTTTCTTACTTTACTTACTCACTTTTCAAAATACTTATTACTTCTAAAGCATACTCCTTAAAACTGAAATTCTTTCTTCTTTTCTTAACTTACTTACTCACTTTTCAAAATACTTATTACTTCTCAAAGCATACTCCTTAAAACTGAAATTCTTTCTTCTTTTCTTACTTTACTTACTCACTTTTCTAAATACATATTACTTCTCAAAGCATACTCCTTAAAACTGAAATTCTTTCTTCTTTTCTTACTTTACATATTCACTTTTCAAAATACATATTATTTCTCAAAACAAACTCCTTAAAACTGAAATTCTTTCTTCTTTTCTTACTTTACAAATTCAAATCTCTAAATACATATTACTTCTCAAAGCATACTCCTTAAAACTGAAATTCTTTCTTCTTTTCTTACTTTACTTACTCACTTTTCAAAATACTTATTACTTCTAAAGCATACTCCTTAAAACTGAAATTCTTTCTTCTTTTCTTACTTTACTTACTCACTTTTCTAAACACATATTACTTCTCAAAGCATACTCCTTAAAACTGAAATTCTTTATTCTTTTCTTACTTTACTTACTCACTTTTCTAAATACTTATTACTTCTCAAAGCATACTCCTTAAAACTGAAATTCTTTCTTCTTTTCTTACTTTACTTACTCACTTTTCAAAATACTTATTACTTCTAAAGCATACTCCTTAAAACTGAAATTCTTTCTTCTTTTCTTAACTTACTTACTCACTTTTCAAAATACTTATTACTTCTCAAAGCATACTCATTAAAACTGAAATTCTTTCTTCTTTTCTTACTCTACATATTCACTTTTCTAAATACATATTACTTCTCAAAGCATACTCCTTAAAACTGAAATTCTTTCTTCTTTTCTTACTTTACTTACTCACTTTTCTAAACACATATTACTTCTCAAAGCATACTCCTTAAAACTGAAATTCTTTATTCTTTTCTTACTTTACTTACTCACTTTTCTAAATACATATTACTTCTCAAAGCATACTCCTTAAAACTGAAATTCTTTCTTCTTTTCTTACTTTACTTACTCACTTTTCAAAATACTTATTACTTCTAAAGCATACTCCTTAAAACTGAAATTCTTTCTTCTTTTCTTAACTTACTTACTCACTTTTCAAAATACTTATTACTTCTCAAAGCATACTCCTTAAAACTGAAATTCTTTCTTCTTTTCTTACTTTACTTACTCACTTTTCTAAATACATATTACTTCTCAAAGCATACTCCTTAAAACTGAAATTCTTTCTTCTTTTCTTACTTTACTTACTCACTTTTCAAAATACTTATTACTTCTAAAGCATACTCCTTAAAACTGAAATTCTTTCTTCTTTTCTTAACTTACTTACTCACTTTTCAAAATACTTATTACTTCTCAAAGCATACTCCTTAAAACTGAAATTCTTTCTTCTTTTCTTAACTTACTTACTCACTTTTCAAAATACTTATTACTTCTAAAGCATACTCCTTAAAACTGAAATTCTTTCTTCTTTTCTTAACTTACTTACTCACTTTTCAAAATACTTATTACTTCTGAAAGCATACTCCTTAAAACTGAAATTCTTTCTTCTTTTCTTACTTTACTTACTCACTTTTCTAAATACATATTATTTCTCAAAGCATACTCCTTAAAACTGAAATTCTTTCTTCTTTTCTTACTTTACTTACTCACTTTTCAAAATACTTATTACTTCTAAAGCATACTCCTTAAAACTGAAATTCTTTCTTCTTTTCTTAACTTACTTACTCACTTTTCTAAATACTTATTACTTCTCAAAGCATACTCCTTAAAACTGAAATTCTTTCTTCTTTTCTTACCTTGCAAATTCAAATCTATAAATACTTATTACTTCTCAAAGCATACTCCTTAAAACTGAAATTCTTTCTTCTTTTCTTACTTTACATATTCACTTTTCAAAATACATATTATTTCTCAAAACAAACTCCTTAAAACTGAAATTCTTTCTTCTTTTCTTACTTTACAAATTCAAATCTCTAAATACATATTACTTCTCAAAGCATACTCCTTAAAACTGAAATTCTTTCTTCTTTTCTTACTTTACTTACTCACTTTTCTAAATACTTATTACTTCTAAAGCATACTCCTTAAAACTGAAATTCTTTCTTCTTTTCTTAACTTACTTACTCACTTTTCAAAATACTTATTACTTCTCAAAGCATACTCCTTAAAACTGAAATTCTTTCTTCTTTTCTTACTTTACTTACTCACTTTTCTAAATACATATTACTTCTCAAAGCATACTCCTTAAAACTGAAATTCTTTCTTCTTTTCTTACTTTACTTACTCACTTTTCAAAATACATATTACTTCTAAAGCATACTCCTTAAAACTGAAATTCTTTCTTCTTTTCTTAACTTACTTACTCACTTTTCAAAATACTTATTACTTCTCAAAGCATACTCCTTAAAACTGAAATTCTTTCTTCTTTTCTTACTTTACTTACTCACTTTTCAAAATACTTATTACTTCTAAAGCATACTCCTTAAAACTGAAATTGTTTCTTCTTTTCTTAACTTACTTACTCACTTTTCAAAATACTTATTACTTCTCAAAGCATACTCCTTAAAACTGAAATTCTTTCTTCTTTTCTTACTTTACTTACTCACTTTTCTAAACACATATTACTTCTCAAAGCATACTCCTTAAAACTGAAATTCTTTCTTCTTTTCTTACTTTACAAATTCAAATCTCTAAATACATATTACTTCTCAAAGCATACTCCTTAAAACTGAAATTGTTTCTTCTTTTCTTAACTTACTTTACAAATTCAAATCTATAAATACTTATTACTTCTGAAAGCATACTCCTTAAAACTGAAATTCTTTCTTCTTTTCTTACTTTACTTACTCACTTTTCTAAATACTTATTACTTCTCAAAGCATACTCCTTAAAACTGAAATTCTTTCTTCTTTTCTTACTTTACATATTCACTTTTCAAAATACATATTATTTCTCAAAACAAACTCCTTAAAACTGAAATTCTTTCTTCTTTTCTTACTTTACAAATTCAAATCTCTAAATACATATTACTTCTCAAAGCATACTCCTTAAAACTGAAATTCTTTCTTCTTTTCTTACTTTACGTACTCACTTTTCTAAATACATATTACTTTTCTAAGCATACTCCTTAAAACTGAAATTCTTTCTTCTTTTCTTACTTTACTTACTCACTTTTCTAAACACATATTACTTCTCAAAGCATACTCCTTAAAACTGAAATTCTTTCTTCTTTTATTACTCTACATATTCACTTTTCTAAATACATATTATTTCTCAAAGCATACTCCTTAAAACTGAAATTCTTTCTTCTTTTCTTACTCTACATACTCACTTTTCTAAATACTTATTACTTCTCAAAGCATACTCCTTAAAACTGAAATTCTTTCTTCTTTTCTTACCTTGCAAATTCAAATCTATAAATACTTATTACTTCTGAAAGCATACTCCTTAAAACTGAAATTCTTTCTTCTTTTCTTACTCTACATATTCACTTTTCTAAATACATATTACTTTTCTAAGCATACTCCTTAAAACTGAAATTCTTTCTTCTTTTATTACTCTACATATTCACTTTTCAAAATACTTATTATTTCTCAAAGCATACTCCTTAAAACTGAAATTCTTTCTTCTTTTCTAAACTTACTTACTCACTTTTCAAAATACTTATTACTTCTCAAAGCATACTCCTTAAAACTGAAATTCTTTCTTCTTTTCTTACTTTACATATTCACTTTTCTAAATACTTATTACTTCTCAAAGCATACTCCTTAAAACTGAAATTCTTTCTTCTTTTCTTACCTTGCAAATTCAAATCTATAAATACTTATTACTTCTGAAAGCATACTCCTTAAAACTGAAATTCTTTCTTCTTTTCTTACTTTACATATTCACTTTTCAAAATACTTATTACTTCTCAAAGCATACTCCTTAAAACTGAAATTCTTTCTTCTTTTATTACTCTACATATTCACTTTTCTAAATACATATTATTTCTCAAAGCATACTCCTTAAAACTGAAATTCTTTCTTCTTTTCTAAACTTACTTACTCACTTTTCAAAATACTTATTACTTCTCAAAGCATACTCCTTAAAACTGAAATTCTTTCTTCTTTTCTTACTTTACTTCTTCGCTTTTCTAAATACTTATTACTTCTCAAAGCATACTCCTTAAAACTGAAATTCTTTCTTCTTTTCTTACTCTACATATTCACTTTTCTAAATACATATTACTTCTCAAAGCATACTCCTTAAAACTGAAATTCTTTCTTCTTTTCTTACTTTACTTCTTCACTTTTCTAAATACTTATTACTTCTCAAAGCATACTCCTTAAAACTGAAATTCTTTCTTCTTTTCTTACTCTACATATTCACTTTTCAAAATACATATTATTTCTCAAAACAAACTCCTTAAAACTGAAATTCTTTCTTCTTTTCTTACTTTACAAATTCAAATCTCTAAATACATATTACTTCTCAAAGCATACTCCTTAAAACTGAAATTCTTTCTTCTTTTCTTACTTTACTTACTCACTTTTCAAAATACTTATTACTTCTCAAAGCATACTCCTTAAAACTGAAATTCTTTCTTCTTTTCTTACTTTACTTACTCACTTTTCTAAATACATATTACTTCTCAAAGCATACTCCTTAAAACTGAAATTCTTTCTTCTTTTCTTACCTTGCAAATTCAAATCTATAAATACTTATTACTTCTGAAAGCATACTCCTTAAAACTGAAATTCTTTCTTCTTTTCTTACTTTACTTACTCACTTTTCTAAATACTTATTACTTCTCAAAGCATACTCCTTAAAACTGAAATTCTTTCTTCTTTTCTAAACTTACTTACTCACTTTTCAAAATACTTATTACTTCTCAAAGCATACTCCTTAAAACTGAAATTCTTTCTTCTTTTCTTACTTTACATATTCACTTTTCTAAATACTTATTACTTCTCAAAGCATACTCCTTAAAACTGAAATTCTTTCTTCTTTTCTTACTTTACTTACTCACTTTTCAAAATACTTATTACTTCTAAAGCATACTCCTTAAAACTGAAATTGTTTCTTCTTTTCTTAACTTACTTACTCACTTTTCAAAATACTTATTACTTCTCAAAGCATACTCCTTAAAACTGAAATTCTTTCTTCTTTTCTTAACTTACTTACTCACTTTTCTAAACACATATTACTTCTCAAAGCATACTCCTTAAAACTGAAATTCTTTCTTCTTTTATTACTCTACATATTCACTTTTCTAAATACATATTATTTCTCAAAGCATACTCCTTAAAACTGAAATTCTTTCTTCTTTTCTTACTTTACATATTTACTTTTCTAAATACTTATTACTTCTCAAAGCATACTCCTTAAAACTGAAATTCTTTCTTCTTTTCTTACCTTGCAAATTCAAATCTATAAATACTTATTACTTCTGAAAGCATACTCCTTAAAACTGAAATTCTTTCTTCTTTTCTTACTCTACATATTCACTTTTCTAAATACATATTACTTTTCTAAGCATACTCCTTAAAACTGAAATTCTTTCTTCTTTTATTACTCTACATATTCACTTTTCAAAATACTTATTATTTCTCAAAGCATACTCCTTAAAACTGAAATTCTTTCTTCTTTTCTAAACTTACTTACTCACTTTTCAAAATACTTATTACTTCTCAAAGCATACTCCTTAAAACTGAAATTCTTTCTTCTTTTCTTACTTTACATATTCACTTTTCTAAATACTTATTACTTCTCAAAGCATACTCCTTAAAACTGAAATTCTTTCTTCTTTTCTTACTTTACTTACTCACTTTTCAAAATACTTATTACTTCTAAAGCATACTCCTTAAAACTGAAATTCTTTCTTCTTTTCTTACTTTACATATTCACTTTTCAAAA
Source organism: Loxodes magnus (assembly GCA_946699065.1). Taxonomy (NCBI): domain Eukaryota; phylum Ciliophora; class Karyorelictea; order Loxodida; family Loxodidae; genus Loxodes; species Loxodes magnus. The sequence goes on from CAMPDV010001683.1 coordinate 69,890, forward strand.
TACTTATTACTTCTCAAAGCATACTCCTTAAAACTGAAATTCTTTCTTCTTTTATTACTCTACATATTCACTTTTCTAAATACATATTATTTCTCAAAGCATACTCCTTAAAACTGAAATTCTTTCTTCTTTTCTAAACTTACTTACTCACTTTTCAAAATACTTATTACTTCTCAAAGCATACTCCTTAAAACTGAAATTCTTTCTTCTTTTCTTACTTTACTTCTTCGCTTTTCTAAATACTTATTACTTCTCAAAGCATACTCCTTAAAACTGAAATTCTTTCTTCTTTTCTTACTCTACATATTCACTTTTCAAAATACATATTACTTCTAAAGCATACTCCTTAAAACTGAAATTCTTTCTTCTTTTCTTACTTTACTTACTCACTTTTCTAAATACTTATTACTTCTCAAAGCATACTCCTTAAAACTGAAATTCTTTCTTCTTTTCTTACTCTACATATTCACTTTTCAAAATACATATTATTTCTCAAAACAAACTCCTTAAAACTGAAATTCTTTCTTCTTTTCTTACTTTACAAATTCAAATCTCTAAATACATATTACTTCTCAAAGCATACTCCTTAAAACTGAAATTCTTTCTTCTTTTCTTACTTTACTTACTCACTTTTCAAAATACTTATTACTTCTCAAAGCATACTCCTTAAAACTGAAATTCTTTCTTCTTTTCTTACTTTACTTACTCACTTTTCTAAATACATATTACTTCTCAAAGCATACTCCTTAAAACTGAAATTCTTTCTTCTTTTCTTACTTTACTTACTCACTTTTCTAAATACATATTACTTCTGAAAGCATACTCCTTAAAACTGAAATTCTTTCTTCTTTTCTTACTTTACTTACTCACTTTTCTAAATACTTATTACTTCTCAAAGCATACTCCTTAAAACTGAAATTCTTTCTTCTTTTCTAAACTTACTTACTCACTTTTCAAAATACTTATTACTTCTCAAAGCATACTCCTTAAAACTGAAATTCTTTCTTCTTTTCTTACTTTACATATTCACTTTTCTAAATACTTATTACTTCTCAAAGCATACTCCTTAAAACTGAAATTCTTTCTTCTTTTCTTACTTTACTTACTCACTTTTCAAAATACTTATTACTTCTAAAGCATACTCCTTAAAACTGAAATTCTTTCTTCTTTTCTTAACTTACTTACTCACTTTTCAAAATACTTATTACTTCTCAAAGCATACTCCTTAAAACTGAAATTCTTTCTTCTTTTCTTACTTTACTTACTCACTTTTCAAAATACTTATTACTTCTCAAAGCATACTCCTTAAAACTGAAATTCTTTCTTCTTTTCTTAACTTACTTACTCACTTTTCAAAATACTTATTACTTCTCAAAGCATACTCCTTAAAACTGAAATTCTTTCTTCTTTTCTTACTTTACTTACTCACTTTTCAAAATACTTATTACTTCTCAAAGCATACTCCTTAAAACTGAAATTCTTTATTCTTTTCTTACTTTACTTACTCACTTTTCTAAATACATATTACTTCTCAAAGCATACTCCTTAAAACTGAAATTCTTTATTCTTTTCTTACTTTACTTACTCACTTTTCTAAATACATATTACTTCTCAAAGCATACTCCTTAAAACTGAAATTCTTTCTTCTTTTCTTACTTTACTTACTCACTTTTCAAAATACTTATTACTTCTAAAGCATACTCCTTAAAACTGAAATTGTTTCTTCTTTTCTTAACTTACTTACTCACTTTTCAAAATACTTATTACTTCTCAAAGCATACTCCTTAAAACTGAAATTCTTTCTTCTTTTCTTAACTTACTTACTCACTTTTCAAAATACTTATTACTTCTCAAAGCATACTCCTTAAAACTGAAATTCTTTATTCTTTTCTTAACTTACTTACTCACTTTTCAAAATACTTATTACTTCTCAAAGCATACTCCTTAAAACTGAAATTCTTTCTTCTTTTCTTACTTTACTTACTCACTTTTCAAAATACTTATTACTTCTAAAGCATACTCCTTAAAACTGAAATTCTTTCTTCTTTTCTTACTTTACTTACTCACTTTTCTAAATACTTATTACTTCTCAAAGCATACTCCTTAAAACTGAAATTCTTTCTTCTTTTCTTACTTTACTTACTCACTTTTCAAAATACTTATTACTTCTAAAGCATACTCCTTAAAACTGAAATTGTTTCTTCTTTTCTTAACTTACTTACTCACTTTTCAAAATACTTATTACTTCTCAAAGCATACTCCTTAAAACTGAAATTCTTTCTTCTTTTCTTACTTTACTTACTCACTTTTCTAAACACATATTACTTCTCAAAGCATACTCCTTAAAACTGAAATTCTTTCTTCTTTTCTTACTTTACTTACTCACTTTTCAAAATACTTATTACTTCTAAAGCATACTCCTTAAAACTGAAATTCTTTCTTCTTTTCTTAACTTACTTACTCACTTTTCAAAATACTTATTACTTCTCAAAGCATACTCCTTAAAACTGAAATTCTTTCTTCTTTTCTTACTTTACTTACTCACTTTTCTAAATACATATTACTTCTCAAAGCATACTCCTTAAAACTGAAATTCTTTCTTCTTTTCTTACTTTACATATTCACTTTTCAAAATACATATTATTTCTCAAAACAAACTCCTTAAAACTGAAATTCTTTCTTCTTTTCTTACTTTACAAATTCAAATCTCTAAATACATATTACTTCTCAAAGCATACTCCTTAAAACTGAAATTCTTTCTTCTTTTCTTACTTTACTTACTCACTTTTCAAAATACTTATTACTTCTAAAGCATACTCCTTAAAACTGAAATTCTTTCTTCTTTTCTTACTTTACTTACTCACTTTTCTAAACACATATTACTTCTCAAAGCATACTCCTTAAAACTGAAATTCTTTATTCTTTTCTTACTTTACTTACTCACTTTTCTAAATACTTATTACTTCTCAAAGCATACTCCTTAAAACTGAAATTCTTTCTTCTTTTCTTACTTTACTTACTCACTTTTCAAAATACTTATTACTTCTAAAGCATACTCCTTAAAACTGAAATTCTTTCTTCTTTTCTTACTTTACTTACTCACTTTTCAAAATACTTATTACTTCTAAAGCATACTCCTTAAAACTGAAATTGTTTCTTCTTTTCTTAACTTACTTACTCACTTTTCAAAATACTTATTACTTCTCAAAGCATACTCCTTAAAACTGAAATTCTTTCTTCTTTTCTTACTTTACTTACTCACTTTTCTAAACACATATTACTTCTCAAAGCATACTCCTTAAAACTGAAATTCTTTATTCTTTTCTTACTTTACTTACTCACTTTTCTAAATACATATTACTTCTCAAAGCATACTCCTTAAAACTGAAATTCTTTCTTCTTTTCTTACTTTACTTACTCACTTTTCAAAATACTTATTACTTCTAAAGCATACTCCTTAAAACTGAAATTCTTTCTTCTTTTCTTAACTTACTTACTCACTTTTCAAAATACTTATTACTTCTCAAAGCATACTCCTTAAAACTGAAATTCTTTCTTCTTTTCTTACTTTACTTACTCACTTTTCTAAATACATATTACTTCTCAAAGCATACTCCTTAAAACTGAAATTCTTTCTTCTTTTCTTACTTTACTTACTCACTTTTCAAAATACTTATTACTTCTAAAGCATACTCCTTAAAACTGAAATTCTTTCTTCTTTTCTTAACTTACTTACTCACTTTTCAAAATACTTATTACTTCTCAAAGCATACTCCTTAAAACTGAAATTCTTTCTTCTTTTCTTAACTTACTTACTCACTTTTCAAAATACTTATTACTTCTAAAGCATACTCCTTAAAACTGAAATTCTTTCTTCTTTTCTTAACTTACTTACTCACTTTTCAAAATACTTATTACTTCTGAAAGCATACTCCTTAAAACTGAAATTCTTTCTTCTTTTCTTACTTTACTTACTCACTTTTCTAAATACATATTATTTCTCAAAGCATACTCCTTAAAACTGAAATTCTTTCTTCTTTTCTTACTTTACTTACTCACTTTTCAAAATACTTATTACTTCTAAAGCATACTCCTTAAAACTGAAATTCTTTCTTCTTTTCTTAACTTACTTACTCACTTTTCTAAATACTTATTACTTCTCAAAGCATACTCCTTAAAACTGAAATTCTTTCTTCTTTTCTTACCTTGCAAATTCAAATCTATAAATACTTATTACTTCTCAAAGCATACTCCTTAAAACTGAAATTCTTTCTTCTTTTCTTACTTTACATATTCACTTTTCAAAATACATATTATTTCTCAAAACAAACTCCTTAAAACTGAAATTCTTTCTTCTTTTCTTACTTTACAAATTCAAATCTCTAAATACATATTACTTCTCAAAGCATACTCCTTAAAACTGAAATTCTTTCTTCTTTTCTTACTTTACTTACTCACTTTTCAAAATACTTATTACTTCTAAAGCATACTCCTTAAAACTGAAATTCTTTCTTCTTTTCTTAACTTACTTACTCACTTTTCAAAATACTTATTACTTCTCAAAGCATACTCCTTAAAACTGAAATTCTTTCTTCTTTTCTTACTTTACTTACTCACTTTTCTAAATACATATTACTTCTCAAAGCATACTCCTTAAAACTGAAATTCTTTCTTCTTTTCTTACTTTACTTACTCACTTTTCAAAATACATATTACTTCTAAAGCATACTCCTTAAAACTGAAATTCTTTCTTCTTTTCTTAACTTACTTACTCACTTTTCAAAATACTTATTACTTCTCAAAGCATACTCCTTAAAACTGAAATTCTTTCTTCTTTTCTTACTTTACTTACTCACTTTTCAAAATACTTATTACTTCTAAAGCATACTCCTTAAAACTGAAATTGTTTCTTCTTTTCTTAACTTACTTACTCACTTTTCAAAATACTTATTACTTCTCAAAGCATACTCCTTAAAACTGAAATTCTTTCTTCTTTTCTTACTTTACTTACTCACTTTTCTAAACACATATTACTTCTCAAAGCATACTCCTTAAAACTGAAATTCTTTCTTCTTTTCTTACTTTACAAATTCAAATCTCTAAATACATATTACTTCTCAAAGCATACTCCTTAAAACTGAAATTGTTTCTTCTTTTCTTAACTTACTTTACAAATTCAAATCTATAAATACTTATTACTTCTGAAAGCATACTCCTTAAAACTGAAATTCTTTCTTCTTTTCTTACTTTACTTACTCACTTTTCTAAATACTTATTACTTCTCAAAGCATACTCCTTAAAACTGAAATTCTTTCTTCTTTTCTTACTTTACATATTCACTTTTCAAAATACATATTATTTCTCAAAACAAACTCCTTAAAACTGAAATTCTTTCTTCTTTTCTTACTTTACAAATTCAAATCTCTAAATACATATTACTTCTCAAAGCATACTCCTTAAAACTGAAATTCTTTCTTCTTTTCTTACTTTACGTACTCACTTTTCTAAATACATATTACTTTTCTAAGCATACTCCTTAAAACTGAAATTCTTTCTTCTTTTCTTACTTTACTTACTCACTTTTCTAAACACATATTACTTCTCAAAGCATACTCCTTAAAACTGAAATTCTTTCTTCTTTTATTACTCTACATATTCACTTTTCTAAATACATATTATTTCTCAAAGCATACTCCTTAAAACTGAAATTCTTTCTTCTTTTCTTACTCTACATACTCACTTTTCTAAATACTTATTACTTCTCAAAGCATACTCCTTAAAACTGAAATTCTTTCTTCTTTTCTTACCTTGCAAATTCAAATCTATAAATACTTATTACTTCTGAAAGCATACTCCTTAAAACTGAAATTCTTTCTTCTTTTCTTACTCTACATATTCACTTTTCTAAATACATATTACTTTTCTAAGCATACTCCTTAAAACTGAAATTCTTTCTTCTTTTATTACTCTACATATTCACTTTTCAAAATACTTATTATTTCTCAAAGCATACTCCTTAAAACTGAAATTCTTTCTTCTTTTCTAAACTTACTTACTCACTTTTCAAAATACTTATTACTTCTCAAAGCATACTCCTTAAAACTGAAATTCTTTCTTCTTTTCTTACTTTACATATTCACTTTTCTAAATACTTATTACTTCTCAAAGCATACTCCTTAAAACTGAAATTCTTTCTTCTTTTCTTACCTTGCAAATTCAAATCTATAAATACTTATTACTTCTGAAAGCATACTCCTTAAAACTGAAATTCTTTCTTCTTTTCTTACTTTACATATTCACTTTTCAAAATACTTATTACTTCTCAAAGCATACTCCTTAAAACTGAAATTCTTTCTTCTTTTCTTACTTTACTTACTCACTTTTCAAAATACTTATTACTTCTAAAGCATACTCCTTAAAACTGAAATTCTTTCTTCTTTTCTAAACTTACTTACTCACTTTTCAAAATACTTATTACTTCTCAAAGCATACTCCTTAAAACTGAAATTCTTTCTTCTTTTCTTACTTTACTTCTTCGCTTTTCTAAATACTTATTACTTCTCAAAGCATACTCCTTAAAACTGAAATTCTTTCTTCTTTTCTTACTCTACATATTCACTTTTCAAAATACATATTACTTCTAAAGCATACTCCTTAAAACTGAAATTCTTTCTTCTTTTCTTACTTTACTTCTTCACTTTTCTAAATACTTATTACTTCTCAAAGCATACTCCTTAAAACTGAAATTCTTTCTTCTTTTCTTACTCTACATATTCACTTTTCAAAATACATATTATTTCTCAAAACAAACTCCTTAAAACTGAAATTCTTTCTTCTTTTCTTACTTTACAAATTCAAATCTCTAAATACATATTACTTCTCAAAGCATACTCCTTAAAACTGAAATTCTTTCTTCTTTTCTTACTTTACTTACTCACTTTTCAAAATACTTATTACTTCTCAAAGCATACTCCTTAAAACTGAAATTCTTTCTTCTTTTCTTACTTTACTTACTCACTTTTCTAAATACATATTACTTCTCAAAGCATACTCCTTAAAACTGAAATTCTTTCTTCTTTTCTTACCTTGCAAATTCAAATCTATAAATACTTATTACTTCTGAAAGCATACTCCTTAAAACTGAAATTCTTTCTTCTTTTCTTACTTTACTTACTCACTTTTCTAAATACTTATTACTTCTCAAAGCATACTCCTTAAAACTGAAATTCTTTCTTCTTTTCTAAACTTACTTACTCACTTTTCAAAATACTTATTACTTCTCAAAGCATACTCCTTAAAACTGAAATTCTTTCTTCTTTTCTTACTTTACATATTCACTTTTCTAAATACTTATTACTTCTCAAAGCATACTCCTTAAAACTGAAATTCTTTCTTCTTTTCTTACTTTACTTACTCACTTTTCAAAATACTTATTACTTCTAAAGCATACTCCTTAAAACTGAAATTGTTTCTTCTTTTCTTAACTTACTTACTCACTTTTCAAAATACTTATTACTTCTCAAAGCATACTCCTTAAAACTGAAATTCTTTCTTCTTTTCTTAACTTACTTACTCACTTTTCTAAACACATATTACTTCTCAAAGCATACTCCTTAAAACTGAAATTCTTTCTTCTTTTATTACTCTACATATTCACTTTTCTAAATACATATTATTTCTCAAAGCATACTCCTTAAAACTGAAATTCTTTCTTCTTTTCTTACTTTACATATTCACTTTTCTAAATACTTATTACTTCTCAAAGCATACTCCTTAAAACTGAAATTCTTTCTTCTTTTCTTACCTTGCAAATTCAAATCTATAAATACTTATTACTTCTGAAAGCATACTCCTTAAAACTGAAATTCTTTCTTCTTTTCTTACTCTACATATTCACTTTTCTAAATACATATTACTTTTCTAAGCATACTCCTTAAAACTGAAATTCTTTCTTCTTTTATTACTCTACATATTCACTTTTCAAAATACTTATTATTTCTCAAAGCATACTCCTTAAAACTGAAATTCTTTCTTCTTTTCTAAACTTACTTACTCACTTTTCAAAATACTTATTACTTCTCAAAGCATACTCCTTAAAACTGAAATTCTTTCTTCTTTTCTTACTTTACATATTCACTTTTCTAAATACTTATTACTTCTCAAAGCATACTCTTTAAAACTGAAATTCTTTCTTCTTTTCTTACCTTGCAAATTCAAATCTATAAATACTTATTACTTCTGAAAGCATACTCCTTAAAACTGAAATTCTTTCTTCTTTTCTTACTTTACATATTCACTTTTCAAAATACTTATTACTTCTCAAAGCATACTCCTTAAAACTGAAATTCTTTCTTCTTTTATTACTCTACATATTCACTTTTCTAAATACATATTATTTCTCAAAGCATACTCCTTAAAACTGAAATTCTTTCTTCTTTTCTAAACTTACTTACTCACTTTTCAAAATACTTATTACTTCTCAAAGCATACTCCTTAAAACTGAAATTCTTTCTTCTTTTCTTACTTTACTTCTTCGCTTTTCTAAATACTTATTACTTCTCAAAGCATACTCCTTAAAACTGAAATTCTTTCTTCTTTTCTTACTCTACATATTCACTTTTCAAAATACATATTACTTCTAAAGCATACTCCTTAAAACTGAAATTCTTTCTTCTTTTCTTACTTTACTTCTTCACTTTTCTAAATACTTATTACTTCTCAAAGCATACTCCTTAAAACTGAAATTCTTTCTTCTTTTCTTACTCTACATATTCACTTTTCAAAATACATATTATTTCTCAAAACAAACTCCTTAAAACTGAAATTCTTTCTTCTTTTCTTACTTTACAAATTCAAATCTCTAAATACATATTACTTCTCAAAGCATACTCCTTAAAACTGAAATTCTTTCTTCTTTTCTTACTTTACTTACTCACTTTTCAAAATACTTATTACTTCTCAAAGCATACTCCTTAAAACTGAAATTCTTTCTTCTTTTCTTACTTTACTTACTCACTTTTCTAAATACATATTACTTCTCAAAGCATACTCCTTAAAACTGAAATTCTTTCTTCTTTTCTTACTTTACTTACTCACTTTTCTAAATACATATTACTTCTGAAAGCATACTCCTTAAAACTGAAATTCTTTCTTCTTTTCTTACTTTACTTACTCACTTTTCTAAATACTTATTACTTCTCAAAGCATACTCCTTAAAACTGAAATTCTTTCTTCTTTTCTAAACTTACTTACTCACTTTTCAAAATACTTATTACTTCTCAAAGCATACTCCTTAAAACTGAAATTCTTTCTTCTTTTCTTACTTTACATATTCACTTTTCTAAATACTTATTACTTCTCAAAGCATACTCCTTAAAACTGAAATTCTTTCTTCTTTTCTTACTTTACTTACTCACTTTTCAAAATACTTATTACTTCTAAAGCATACTCCTTAAAACTGAAATTCTTTCTTCTTTTCTTAACTTACTTACTCACTTTTCAAAATACTTATTACTTCTCAAAGCATACTCCTTAAAACTGAAATTCTTTCTTCTTTTCTTACTTTACTTACTCACTTTTCAAAATACTTATTACTTCTCAAAGCATACTCCTTAAAACTGAAATTCTTTCTTCTTTTCTTAACTTACTTACTCACTTTTCAAAATACTTATTACTTCTCAAAGCATACTCCTTAAAACTGAAATTCTTTCTTCTTTTCTTACTTTACTTACTCACTTTTCAAAATACTTATTACTTCTCAAAGCATACTCCTTAAAACTGAAATTCTTTATTCTTTTCTTACTTTACTTACTCACTTTTCTAAATACATATTACTTCTCAAAGCATACTCCTTAAAACTGAAATTCTTTATTCTTTTCTTACTTTACTTACTCACTTTTCTAAATACATATTACTTCTCAAAGCATACTCCTTAAAACTGAAATTCTTTCTTCTTTTCTTACTTTACTTACTCACTTTTCAAAATACTTATTACTTCTAAAGCATACTCCTTAAAACTGAAATTGTTTCTTCTTTTCTTAACTTACTTACTCACTTTTCAAAATACTTATTACTTCTCAAAGCATACTCCTTAAAACTGAAATTCTTTCTTCTTTTCTTAACTTACTTACTCACTTTTCAAAATACTTATTACTTCTCAAAGCATACTCCTTAAAACTGAAATTCTTTCTTCTTTTCTTAACTTACTTACTCACTTTTCAAAATACTTATTACTTCTCAAAGCATACTCCTTAAAACTGAAATTCTTTCTTCTTTTCTTAACTTACTTACTCACTTTTCAAAATACTTATTACTTCTCAAAGCATACTCCTTAAAACTGAAATTCTTTCTTCTTTTATTACTCTACATATTCACTTTTCTAAATACATATTATTTCTCAAAGCATACTCCTTAAAACTGAAATTCTTTCTTCTTTTCTTACTTTACATATTCACTTTTCTAAATACTTATTACTTCTCAAAGCATACTCCTTAAAACTGAAATTCTTTCTTCTTTTCTAAACTTACTTACTCACTTTTAAAAATACTTATTACTTCTCAAAGCATACTCCTTAAAACTGAAATTCTTTCTTCTTTTCTTACCTTATTTATTCGCTTTTCAAAATACTTATTACTTCTAAAGTATACTCCTCAAAGCATACTCCTTAAAACTGAAATTCTTTCTTCTTTTCTTACTTTACTTACTCACTTTTCTAAATACTTATTACTTCTCAAAGCATACTCCTTAAAACTGAAATTCTTTCTTCTTTTCTTACTCTACATATTCACTTTTCTAAATACATATTACTTTTCTAAGCATACTCCTTAAAACTGAAATTCTTTCTTCTTTTATTACTCTACATATTCACTTTTCAAAATACTTATTACTTCTCAAAGCATACTCCTTAAAACTGAAATTCTTTCTTCTTTTCTAAACTTACTTACTCACTTTTCAAAATACTTATTACTTCTCAAAGCATACTCCTTAAAACTGAAATTCTTTCTTCTTTTCTTATTTTACATATTCACTTTTCTAAATACTTATTACTTCTCAAAGCATACTCCTTAAAACTGAAATTCTTTCTTCTTTTCTTACCTTATTTATTCGCTTTTCAAAATACTTATTACTTCTAAAGCATACTCCTTAAAACTGAAATTCTTTCTTCTTTTCTTACCTTATTTATTCGCTTTTCAAAATACTTATTACTTCTAAAGCATAATCCTTAAAACTGAAATTCTTTCTTCTTTTCTTACTTTACATATTCACTTTTCTAAATACTTATTACTTCTCAAAGCATACTCCTTAAAACTGAACTTCTTTCTTCTTTTTTTAACTTACTTACTCACTTTTCAAAATACTTATTACTTCTCAAAGCATACTCCTTAAAACTGAAATTCTTTCTTCTTTTCTTACTTTACTTACTCACTTTTCTAAATACATATTACTTCTCAAAGCATACTCCTTAAAACTGAAATTCTTTCTTCTTTTCTTACTCTACATATTCACTTTTCAAAATACATATTATTTCTCAAAACAAACTCCTTAAAACTGAAATTCTTTCTTCTTTTCTTACTTTACTTACTCACTTTTCTAAACACATATTACTTCTCAAAGCATACTCCTTAAAACTGAAATTCTTTCTTCTTTTCTTACTTTACTTACTCACTTTTCAAAATACTTATTACTTCTCAAAGCATACTCCTTAAAACTGAAATTCTTTCTTCTTTTCTTACTTTACATATTCACTTTTCTAAATACTTATTACTTCTCAAAGCATACTCCTTAAAACTGAAATTCTTTCTTCTTTTCTTACCTTATTTATTCACTTTTCAAAATACTTATTACTTCTAAAGCATACTCCTTAAAACTGAAATTCTTTCTTCTTTTCTTACTTTACAAATTCAAATCTCTAAATACATATTACTTCTCAAAGCATACTCCTTAAAACTGAAATTCTTTCTTCTTTTCTTACTTTACAAATTCAAATCTCTAAATACATATTACTTCTCAAAGCATACTCCTTAAAACTGAAATTCTTTCTTCTTTTCTTACTTTACATATTCACTTTTCTAAATACTTATTACTTCTCAAAGCATACTCCTTAAAACTGAAATTCTTTCTTCTTTTCTTACCTTGCAAATTCAAATCTATAAATACTTATTACTTCTCAAAGCATACTCCTTAAAACTGAAATTCTTTCTTCTTTTCTTACTCTACATATTCACTTTTCTAAATACATATTACTTCTCAAAGCATACTCCTTAAAACTGAAATTCTTTCTTCTTTTCTTACTTTACATATTCACTTTTCTAAACACATATTATTTCTCAAAACAAACTCCTTAAAACTGAAATTCTTTCTTCTTTTCTTACTTTACAAATTCAAATCTCTAAATACATATTACTTCTCAAAGCATACTCCTTAAAACTGAAATTCTTTCTTCTTTTCTTACTTTACTTACTCACTTTTCAAAATACTTATTACTTCTAAAGCATACTCCTTAAAACTGAAATTCTTTCTTCTTTTCTTAACTTACTTACTCACTTTTCAAAATACTTATTACTTCTCAAAGCATACTCCTTAAAACTGAAATTCTTTCTTCTTTTCTTACTTTACTTACTCACTTTTCTTAATACATATTACTTCTCAAAGCATACTCCTTAAAACTGAAATTCTTTCTTCTTTTCTTACTTTACATATTCACTTTTCTAAATACATATTACTTCTCAAAGCATACTCCTTAAAACTGAAATTGTTTCTTCTTTTCTTAACTTACTTACTCACTTTTCTAAAATACATATTATTTCTCAAAACAAACTCCTTAAAACTGAAATTCTTTCTTCTTTTCTTACTTTACAAATTCAAATCTCTAAATACATATTACTTCTCAAAGCATACTCCTTAAAACTGAAATTCTTTCTTCTTTTCTTACTTTACTTACTCACTTTTCAAAATACTTATTACTTCTAAAGCATACTCCTTAAAACTGAAATTGTTTCTTCTTTTCTTAACTTACTTACTCACTTTTCAAAATACTTATTACTTCTCAAAGCATACTCCTTAAAACTGAAATTCTTTCTTCTTTTCTTACTTTACTTACTCACTTTTCTAAATACATATTACTTCTCAAAGCATACTCCTTAAAACTGAAATTCTTTCTTCTTTTCTTACTTTACATATTCACTTTTCAAAATACATATTATTTCTCAAAACAAACTCCTTAAAACTGAAATTCTTTCTTCTTTTCTTACTTTACAAATTCAAATCTCTAAATACATATTACTTCTCAAAGCATACTCCTTAAAACTGAAATTCTTTCTTCTTTTCTTACTTTACTTACTCACTTTTCAAAATACTTATTACTTCTAAAGCATACTCCTTAAAACTGAAATTCTTTCTTCTTTTCTTAACTTACTTACTCACTTTTCAAAATACTTATTACTTCTCAAAGCATACTCCTTAAAACTGAAATTCTTTCTTCTTTTCTTACTTTACATATTCACTTTTCTAAATACTTATTACTTCTCAAAGCATACTCCTTAAAACTGAAATTCTTTCTTCTTTTCTTACTTCACTTATTCACTTTTCTAAATACTTATTACTTCTAAAGCATACTCCTTAAAACTGAAATTCTTTCTTCTTTTCTTAACTTACTTACTCACTTTTCAAAATACTTATTACTTCTCAAAGCATACTCCTTAAAACTGAAATTCTTTCTTCTTTTCTTACTTTACTTACTCACTTTTCTAAATACATATTACTTCTCAAAGCATACTCCTTAAAACTGAAATTCTTTCTTCTTTTCTTACTTTACATATTCACTTTTCAAAATACATATTATTTCTCAAAACAAACTCCTTAAAACTGAAATTCTTTCTTCTTTTCTTACTTTACAAATTCAAATCTCTAAATACATATTACTTCTCAAAGCATACTCCTTAAAACTGAAATTCTTTCTTCTTTTCTTACTTTACTTACTCACTTTTCAAAATACTTATTACTTCTAAAGCATACTCCTTAAAACTGAAATTCTTTCTTCTTTTCTTAACTTACTTACTCACTTTTCAAAATACTTATTACTTCTCAAAGCATACTCCTTAAAACTGAAATTCTTTCTTCTTTTCTTACTTTACTTACTCACTTTTCTAAATACATATTACTTCTCAAAGCATACTCCTTAAAACTGAAATTCTTTCTTCTTTTCTTACTTTACATATTCACTTTTCTAAATACTTATTACTTCTCAAAGCATACTCCTTAAAACTGAAATTCTTTCTTCTTTTTTTAACTTACTTACTCACTTTTCAAAATACTTATTACTTCTCAAAGCATACTCCTTAAAACTGAAATTCTTTCTTCTTTTCTTACTTTACATATTCACTTTTCAAAATACATATTATTTCTCAAAACAAACTCCTTAAAACTGAAATTCTTTCTTCTTTTCTTACTTTACAAATTCAAATCTCTAAATACATATTATTTCTCAAAACAAACTCCTTAAAACTGAAATTCTTTCTTCTTTTCTTACCTTATTTATTCACTTTTCTAAATACATATTACTTCTCAAAGCATACTCCTTAAAACTGAAATTCTTTCTTCTTTTCTTAACTTACTTACTCACTTTTCAAAATACTTATTACTTCTCAAAGCATACTCCTTAAAACTGAAATTCTTTCTTCTTTTCTTACTTTACATATTCACTTTTCAAAATACTTATTACTTCTCAAAGCATACTCCTTAAAACTGAAATTCTTTCTTCTTTTCTTACTTTACTTACTCACTTTTCAAAATACTTATTACTTCTAAAGCATACTCCTTAAAACTGAAATTCTTTCTTCTTTTCTTAACTTACTTACTCACTTTTCAAAATACTTATTACTTCTCAAAGCATACTCCTTAAAACTGAAATTCTTTCTTCTTTTCTTAACTTACTTACTCACTTTTCAAAATACTTATTACTTCTCAAAGCATACTCCTTAAAACTGAAATTCTTTCTTCTTTTCTTACTTTACTTACTCACTTTTCTAAATACATATTACTTCTCAAAGCATACTCCTTAAAACTGAAATTCTTTCTTCTTTTCTTACTTTACTTACTCACTTTTCTAAATACATATTACTTCTCAAAGCATACTCCTTAAAACTGAAATTCTTTCTTCTTTTCTTACTTTACATATTCACTTTTCAAAATACATATTATTTCTCAAAACAAACTCCTTAAAACTGAAATTCTTTCTTCTTTTCTTACTTTACAAATTCAAATCTCTAAATACATATTACTTCTCAAAGCATACTCCTTAAAACTGAAATTCTTTCTTCTTTTCTTACTTTACTTACTCACTTTTCAAAATACTTATTACTTCTAAAGCATACTCCTTAAAACTGAAATTCTTTCTTCTTTTCTTAACTTACTTACTCACTTTTCAAAATACTTATTACTTCTCAAAGCATACTCCTTAAAACTGAAATTCTTTCTTCTTTTCTTACTTTACTTACTCACTTTTCTAAATACATATTACTTCTCAAAGCATACTCCTTAAAACTGAAATTCTTTCTTCTTTTCTTACTTTACATATTCACTTTTCAAAATACATATTATTTCTCAAAACAAACTCCTTAAAACTGAAATTCTTTCTTCTTTTCTTACTTTACTTACTCACTTTTCTAAATACTTATTACTTCTCAAAGCATACTCCTTAAAACTGAAATTCTTTCTTCTTTTCTAAACTTACTTACTCACTTTTCAAAATACTTATTACTTCTAAAGCATACTCCTTAAAACTGAAATTCTTTCTTCTTTTCTTAACTTACTTACTCACTTTTCAAAATACTTATTACTTCTCAAAGCATACTCCTTAAAACTGAAATTCTTTCTTCTTTTCTTACTTTACATATTCACTTTTCAAAATACTTATTACTTCTCAAAGCATACTCCTTAAAACTGAAATTCTTTCTTCTTTTCTTACTTTACTTACTCACTTTTCAAAATACTTATTACTTCTAAAGCATACTCCTTAAAACTGAAATTCTTTCTTCTTTTCTTAACTTACTTACTCACTTTTCAAAATACTTATTACTTCTCAAAGCATACTCCTTAAAACTGAAATTCTTTCTTCTTTTCTTAACTTACTTACTCACTTTTCAAAATACTTATTACTTCTCAAAGCATACTCCTTAAAACTGAAATTCTTTCTTCTTTTCTTACTTTACTTACTCACTTTTCTAAATACATATTACTTCTCAAAGCATACTCCTTAAAACTGAAATTCTTTCTTCTTTTCTTACTTTACATATTCAAATCTATAAATACTTATTACTTCTCAAAGCATACTCCTTAAAACTGAAATTCTTTCTTCTTTTCTTAACTTACTTACTCACTTTTCAAAATACTTATTACTTCTCAAAGCATACTCCTTAAAACTGAAATTCTTTCTTCTTTTCTTACTTTACTTACTCACTTTTCTAAATACATATTACTTCTCAAAGCATACTCCTTAAAACTGAAATTCTTTCTTCTTTTCTTACTCTACATATTCACTTTTCAAAATACTTATTACTTCTCAAAGCATACTCCTTAAAACTGAAATTCTTTCTTCTTTTCTTACTTTACATATTCACTTTTCAAAATACTTATTACTTCTCAAAGCATACTCCTTAAAACTGAAATTCTTTCTTCTTTTCTTACTTTACTTACTCACTTTTCAAAATACTTATTACTTCTAAAGCATACTCCTTAAAACTGAAATTCTTTCTTCTTTTCTTAACTTACTTACTCACTTTTCAAAATACTTATTACTTCTCAAAGCATACTCCTTAAAACTGAAATTCTTTCTTCTTTTCTTACTTTACTTACTCACTTTTCTAAATACATATTACTTCTCAAAGCATACTCCTTAAAACTGAAATTCTTTCTTCTTTTCTTACTTTACTTACTCACTTTTCTAAATACATATTACTTCTCAAAGCATACTCCTTAAAACTGAAATTCTTTCTTCTTTTCTTACTTTACATATTCACTTTTCAAAATACATATTATTTCTCAAAACAAACTCCTTAAAACTGAAATTCTTTCTTCTTTTCTTACTTTACAAATTCAAATCTCTAAATACATATTACTTCTCAAAGCATACTCCTTAAAACTGAAATTCTTTCTTCTTTTCTTACTTTACTTACTCACTTTTCAAAATACTTATTACTTCTAAAGCATACTCCTTAAAACTGAAATTCTTTCTTCTTTTCTTAACTTACTTACTCACTTTTCAAAATACTTATTACTTCTCAAAGCATACTCCTTAAAACTGAAATTCTTTCTTCTTTTCTTACTTTACTTACTCACTTTTCTAAATACATATTACTTCTCAAAGCATACTCCTTAAAACTGAAATTCTTTCTTCTTTTCTTACTTTACATATTCACTTTTCAAAATACATATTATTTCTCAAAACAAACTCCTTAAAACTGAAATTCTTTCTTCTTTTCTTACTTTACTTACTCACTTTTCTAAATACTTATTACTTCTCAAAGCATACTCCTTAAAACTGAAATTCTTTCTTCTTTTCTAAACTTACTTACTCACTTTTCAAAATACTTATTACTTCTAAAGCATACTCCTTAAAACTGAAATTCTTTCTTCTTTTCTTAACTTACTTACTCACTTTTCAAAATACTTATTACTTCTCAAAGCATACTCCTTAAAACTGAAATTCTTTCTTCTTTTCTTACTTTACATATTCACTTTTCAAAATACTTATTACTTCTCAAAGCATACTCCTTAAAACTGAAATTCTTTCTTCTTTTCTTACTTTACTTACTCACTTTTCAAAATACTTATTACTTCTAAAGCATACTCCTTAAAACTGAAATTCTTTCTTCTTTTCTTAACTTACTTACTCACTTTTCAAAATACTTATTACTTCTCAAAGCATACTCCTTAAAACTGAAATTCTTTCTTCTTTTCTTAACTTACTTACTCACTTTTCAAAATACTTATTACTTCTCAAAGCATACTCCTTAAAACTGAAATTCTTTCTTCTTTTCTTACTTTACTTACTCACTTTTCTAAATACATATTACTTCTCAAAGCATACTCCTTAAAACTGAAATTCTTTCTTCTTTTCTTACTTTACATATTCAAATCTATAAATACTTATTACTTCTCAAAGCATACTCCTTAAAACTGAAATTCTTTCTTCTTTTCTTAACTTACTTACTCACTTTTCAAAATACTTATTACTTCTCAAAGCATACTCCTTAAAACTGAAATTCTTTCTTCTTTTCTTACTTTACTTACTCACTTTTCTAAATACATATTACTTCTCAAAGCATACTCCTTAAAACTGAAATTCTTTCTTCTTTTCTTACTCTACATATTCACTTTTCAAAATACTTATTACTTCTCAAAGCATACTCCTTAAAACTGAAATTCTTTCTTCTTTTCTTACTTTACATATTCACTTTTCAAAATACTTATTACTTCTCAAAGCATACTCCTTAAAACTGAAATTCTTTCTTCTTTTCTTACTTTACTTACTCACTTTTCAAAATACTTATTACTTCTAAAGCATACTCCTTAAAACTGAAATTCTTTCTTCTTTTCTTAACTTACTTACTCACTTTTCAAAATACTTATTACTTCTCAAAGCATACTCCTTAAAACTGAAATTCTTTCTTCTTTTCTTAACTTACATACTCACTTTTCAAAATACTTATTACTTCTCAAAGCATACTCCTTAAAACTGAAATTCTTTCTTCTTTTCTTACTTTACTTACTCACTTTTCTAAATACATATTACTTCTCAAAGCATACTCCTTAAAACTGAAATTCTTTCTTCTTTTCTTACTTTACATATTCAAATCTATAAATACTTATTACTTCTCAAAGCATACTCCTTAAAACTGAAATTCTTTCTTCTTTTCTTAACTTACTTACTCACTTTTCAAAATACTTATTACTTCTCAAAGCATACTCCTTAAAACTGAAATTCTTTCTTCTTTTCTTACTTTACTTACTCACTTTTCTAAATACATATTACTTCTCAAAGCATACTCCTTAAAACTGAAATTCTTTCTTCTTTTCTTACTCTACATATTCACTTTTCAAAATACTTATTACTTCTCAAAGCATACTCCTTAAAACTGAAATTCTTTCTTCTTTTCTTACTTTACATACTCACTTTTCAAAATACTTATTACTTCTCAAAGCATACTCCTTAAAACTGAAATTCTTTCTTCTTTTCTTACTCTACATATTCACTTTTCAAAATACTTATTACTTCTAAAGCATACTCCTTAAAACTGAAAATATATCTTCTTTTCTTACCTTACATACTCACTTTTCAAAATACATATTACTTCTAAAGCATACTCCTTAAAACTGAAATTCTTTCTTCTTTTCTTACATTACATACTCACTTTTCAAAATACTTATTACTTCTCAAAGCATACTCCTTAAAACTGAAATTCTTTCTTCTTTTCTTACTCTACATATTCGCTTTTCAAAATACTTATTACTTCTCAAAGCATACTCCTTAAAACTGAAATTTTTTATTCTTTTCTTACTTTACATATTCACTTTTCAAAATACTTATTACTTCTAAAGCATACTCCTTAAAACTGAAATTCTTTCTTCTTTTCTTACTTTACTTACTCACTTTTCAAAATACTTATTACTTCTCAAAGCATACTCCTTAAAACTGAAATTCTTTCTTCTTTTCTTACTTTACTTACTCACTTTTCAAAATACTTATTACTTCTAAAGCATACTCCTTAAAACTGAAAATATATCTTCTTTTCTTACCTTACATACTCACTTTTCAAAATACATATTACTTCTAAAGCATACTCCTTAAAACTGAAATTCTTTCTTCTTTTCTTACATTACATACTCACTTTTCAAAATACTTATTACTTCTCAAAGCATACTCCTTAAAACTGAAATTCTTTCTTCTTTTCTTACTCTACATATTCACTTTTCTAAATACTTAATACTTCTCAAAGCATACTCCTTAAAACTGAAATTCTTTCTTCTTTTCTTACCTTACATACTCACTTTTCAAAATACATATTACTTCTAAAGCATACTCCTTAAAACTGAAATTCTTTCTTCTTTTCTTACTTTACATATTAACTTTTCAAAATACTTATTACTTCTAAAGCATACTCCTTAAAACTGAAATTCTTTCTTCTTTTCTTACTTTACATACTCACTTTTCAAAATACTTATTACTTCTCAAAGCATACTCCTTAAAACTGAAATTTTTTATTCTTTTCTTACTTTACATATTCACTTTTCAAATACTTATAACTTCTCAAAGCATACTCCTTAAAACTGAAATTCTTTCTTCTTTTCTTACTTTACAAATTCAAATCTCTAAATACATATTACTTCTCAAAGCATACTCCTTAAAACTGAAATTCTATCTTCTTTTCTTACTTTACTTCTTCACTTTTCTAAATACTTAATACTTCTCAAAGCATACTCCTTAAAACTGAAATTCTTTATTCTTTTCTTACTTTACTTACTCACTTTTCTAAACACATATTACTTCTCAAAGCATACTCCTTAAAACTGAAATTTTTTATTCTTTTCTTACTTTACTTACTCACTTTTCTAAATACATATTACTTCTCAAAGCATACTCCTTAAAACTGAATTTCTTTCTTCTTTTCTTACCTTACATACTCACTTTTCAAAATACTTATTACTTCTCAAAGCATACTCCTTAAAACTGAAATTCTTTCTTCTTTTCTTACTCTACATATTCACTTTTCAAAATACTTATTACTTCTCAAAGCATACTCCTTAAAACTGAAATTCTTTATTCTTTTCTAACCTTACATACTCACTTTTCAAAATACTTATTACTTCTCAAAGCATACTCCTTAAAACTGAAATTCTTTCTTCTTTTCTTACCTTACATACTCACTTTTCAAAATACTTATTACTTCTCAAAGCATACTCCTTAAAACTGAAATTCTTTCTTCTTTTCTTACTTTACAAATTCAAATCTCTAAATACATATTACTTCTAAAGCATACTCCTTAAAACTGAAATTCTTTCTTCTTTTCTTACTTTACATACTCACTTTTCAAAATACATATTACTTCTAAAGCATACTCCTTAAAACTGAAATTCTTTCTTCTTTTCTTACATTACATACTCACTTTTCAAAATACTTATTACTTCTCAAAGCATACTCCTTAAAACTGAAATTCTTTCTTCTTTTCTTACTTTACTTACTTACTTTTCAAAATACTTATTACTTCTAAAGCATACTCCTTAAAACTGAAATTCTTTCTTCTTTTCTTACTTTACAAATTCAAATCTCTAAATACATATTACATCTCAAAGCATACTCCTTAAAACTGAAATTCTTTCTTCTTTTCTTACCTTGCAAATTCAAATCTATAAATACTTATTACTTCTCAAAGCATACTCCTTAAAACTGAAATTCTTTATTCTTTTCTTACTTTACTTACTCACTTTTCTAAATACATATTACTTTTCTAAGCATACTCCTTAAAACTGAAATTCTTTCTTCTTTTCTTACTCTACATATTCACTTTTCAAAATACTTATTACTTCTCGAAGCATACTCCTTAAAACTGAAATTCTTTCTTCTTTTCTTACTCTACATATTCACTTTTCTAAATACATATTACTTTTCTAAGCATACTCCTTAAAACTGAAATTCTTTCTTCTTTTCTTAACTTACTTACTCACTTTTCAAAATACTTATTACTTCTCAAAGCATACTCCTTAAAACTGAAATTCTTTCTTCTTTTCTTACTTTACATACTCACTTTTCAAAATACTTATTACTTCTCAAAGCATACTCCTTAAAACTGAAATTCTTTCTTCTTTTCTTAACTTACTTACTCACTTTTCAAAATACTTATTACTTCTCAAAGCATACTCCTTAAAACTGAAATTCTTTCTTCTTTTCTTACATTACATACTCACTTTTCAAAATACTTATTACTTCTCAAAGCATACTCCTTAAAACTGAAATTCTTTCTTCTTTTCTTACTCTACATATTCACTTTTCAAAATACTTATTACTTCTCAAAGCATACTCCTTAAAACTGAAATTCTTTCTTCTTTTCTTACCTTATTTATTCACTTTTCAAAATACATATTACTTCTAAAGCATACTCCTTAAAACTGAAATTCTTTCTTCTTTTCTTACTTTACAAATTCAAATCTCTAAATACATATTACTTCTCAAAGCATACTCCTTAAAACTGAAATTCTATCTTCTTTTCTTACTTTACTTCTTCACTTTTCTAAATACTTAATACTTCTCAAAGCATACTCCTTAAAACTGAAATTCTTTCTTCTTTTCTTACTTTACATACTCACTTTTCAAAATACTTATTACTTCTCAAAGCATACTCCTTAAAACTGAAATTCTTTATTCTTTTCTTACTTTACTTACTCACTTTTCTAAATACATATTACTTCTCAAAGCATACTCCTTAAAACTGAATTTCTTTCTTCTTTTCTTACCTTACATACTCACTTTTCAAAATACTTATTACTTCTCAAAGCATACTCCTTAAAACTGAAATTCTTTCTTCTTTTCTTACTCTACATATTCACTTTTCAAAATACTTATTACTTCTCAAAGCATACTCCTTAAAACTGAAATTCTTTATTCTTTTCTAACCTTACATACTCACTTTTCAAAATACTTATTACTTCTCAAAGCATACTCCTTAAAACTGAAATTCTTTCTTCTTTTCTTACTTTACATATTAACTTTTCAAAATACTTATTACTTCTAAAGCATACTCCTTAAAACTGAAATTCTTTCTTCTTTTCTTACTTTACTTCTTCACTTTTCTAAATACTTTATACTTCTCAAAGCATACTCCTTAAAACTGAAATTCTTTCTTCTTTTCTTACTTTACATACTCACTTTTCAAAATACTTATTACTTCTCAAAGCATACTCCTTAAAACTGAAATTCTTTATTCTTTTCTTACTTTACATATTAACTTTTCAAAATACTTATTACTTCTCAAAGCATACTCCTTAAAACTGAAATTCTTTCTTCTTTTCTTACTTTACATATTCACTTTTCAAAATACATATTACTTCTAAAGCATACTCATTAAAACTGAAATTCTTTCTTCTTTTCTTACCTTACATACTCACTTTTCAAAATACTTATTACTTCTGAAAGCATACTCCTTAAAACTGAAATTCTTTCTTCTTTTCTTACCTTGCAAATTCAAATCTATAAATACTTATTACTTCTCAAAGCATACTCCTTAAAACTGAAATTCTTTCTTCTTTTCTTACTTTACATATTAACTTTTCAAAATACTTATTACTTCTCAAAGCATACTCCTTAAAACTGAAATTCTTTATTCTTTTCTTACTTTACTTACTCACTTTTCAAAATACTTATTACTTCTCAAAGCATACTCCTTAAAACTGAAATTCTTTCTTCTTTTCTTACTTTACAAATTCAAATCTCTAAATACATATTACTTCTCAAAGCATACTCCTTAAAACTGAAATTCTTTCTTCTTTTCTTACCTTATTTATTCGCTTTTCTAAATACTTAATACTTCTCAAAGCATACTCCTTAAAACTGAAATTCTTTATTCTTTTCTTACTTTACTTACTCACTTTTCTAAACACATATTACTTCTCAAAGCATACTCCTTAAAACTGAAATTCTTTCTTCTTTTCTTACTTTACTTACTCACTTTTCTAAATACATATTACTTCTCAAAGCATACTCCTTAAAACTGAAAATATATCTTCTTTTCTTACCTTACATACTCACTTTTCAAAATACATATTACTTCTAAAGCATACTCCTTAAAACTGAAATTCTTTCTTCTTTTCTTACATTACATACTCACTTTTCAAAATACTTATTACTTCTCAAAGCATACTCCTTAAAACTGAAATTCTTTCTTCTTTTCTTACTCTACATATTCGCTTTTCAAAATACTTATTACTTCTCAAAGCATACTCCTTAAAACTGAAATTTTTTATTCTTTTCTTACTTTACATATTCACTTTTCAAAATACTTATTACTTCTAAAGCATACTCCTTAAAACTGAAATTCTTTCTTCTTTTCTTACTTTACTTACTCACTTTTCAAAATACTTATTACTTCTCAAAGCATACTCCTTAAAACTGAAATTCTTTCTTCTTTTCTTACTTTACTTACTCACTTTTCAAAATACTTATTACTTCTAAAGCATACTCCTTAAAACTGAAAATATATCTTCTTTTCTTACCTTACATACTCACTTTTCAAAATACATATTACTTCTAAAGCATACTCCTTAAAACTGAAATTCTTTCTTCTTTTCTTACATTACATACTCACTTTTCAAAATACTTATTACTTCTCAAAGCATACTCCTTAAAACTGAAATTCTTTCTTCTTTTCTTACTCTACATATTCACTTTTCAAAATACTTATTACTTCTAAAGCATACTCCTTAAAACTGAAATTCTTTCTTCTTTTCTTACCTTACATACTCACTTTTCAAAATACATATTACTTCTAAAGCATACTCCTTAAAACTGAAATTCTTTCTTCTTTTCTTACTTTACATATTAACTTTTCAAAATACTTATTACTTCTAAAGCATACTCCTTAAAACTGAAATTCTTTCTTCTTTTCTTACTTTACATACTCACTTTTCAAAATACTTATTACTTCTCAAAGCATACTCCTTAAAACTGAAATTTTTTATTCTTTTCTTACTTTACATATTCACTTTTCAAATACTTATAACTTCTCAAAGCATACTCCTTAAAACTGAAATTCTTTCTTCTTTTCTTACTTTACAAATTCAAATCTCTAAATACATATTACTTCTCAAAGCATACTCCTTAAAACTGAAATTCTATCTTCTTTTCTTACTTTACTTCTTCACTTTTCTAAATACTTAATACTTCTCAAAGCATACTCCTTAAAACTGAAATTCTTTATTCTTTTCTTACTTTACTTACTCACTTTTCTAAACACATATTACTTCTCAAAGCATACTCCTTAAAACTGAAATTCTTTCTTCTTTTCTTACTTTACTTACTCACTTTTCTAAATACATATTACTTCTCAAAGCATACTCCTTAAAACTGAATTTCTTTCTTCTTTTCTTACCTTACATACTCACTTTTCAAAATACTTATTACTTCTCAAAGCATACTCCTTAAAACTGAAATTCTTCTTCTTTTCTTACTCTACATATTCACTTTTCAAAATACTTATTACTTCTCAAAGCATACTCCTTAAAACTGAAATTCTTTATTCTTTTCTAACCTTACATACTCACTTTTCAAATACTTATTACTTCTCAAAGCATACTCCTTAAAACTGAAATTCTTTCTTCTTTTCTTACCTTACATACTCACTTTTCAAAATACTTATTACTTCTCAAAGCATACTCCTTAAAACTGAAATTCTTTCTTCTTTTCTTACTTTACAAATTCAAATCTCTAAATACATATTACTTCTAAAGCATACTCCTTAAAACTGAAATTCTTTCTTCTTTTCTTACTTTACATACTCACTTTTCAAAATACATATTACTTCTAAAGCATACTCCTTAAAACTGAAATTCTTTCTTCTTTTCTTACATTACATACTCACTTTTCAAAATACTTATTACTTCTCAAAGCATACTCCTTAAAACTGAAATTCTTTCTTCTTTTCTTACTTTACTTACTTACTTTTCAAAATACTTATTACTTCTAAAGCATACTCCTTAAACTGAAATTCTTTCTTCTTTTCTTACTTTACAAATTCAAATCTCTAAATACATATTACATCTCAAAGCATACTCCTTAAAACTGAAATTCTTTCTTCTTTTCTTACCTTGCAAATTCAAATCTATAAATACTTATTACTTCTCAAAGCATACTCCTTAAAACTGAAATTCTTTATTCTTTTCTTACTTTACTTACTCACTTTTCTAAATACATATTACTTTTCTAAGCATACTCCTTAAAACTGAAATTCTTTCTTCTTTTCTTACTCTACATATTCACTTTTCAAATACTTATTACTTCTCGAAGCATACTCCTTAAAACTGAAATTCTTTCTTCTTTTCTTACTCTACATATTCACTTTTCTAAATACATATTACTTTTCTAAGCATACTCCTTAAAACTGAAATTCTTTCTTCTTTTCTTAACTTACTTACTCACTTTTTCAAAATACTTATTACTTCTCAAAGCATACTCCTTAAAACTGAAATTCTTTCTTCTTTTCTTACTTTACATACTCACTTTTCAAAATA
The DNA here is from genome assembly GCA_946699065.1 of Loxodes magnus. NCBI lineage: Eukaryota > Ciliophora > Karyorelictea > Loxodida > Loxodidae > Loxodes > Loxodes magnus. Next base: position 96,164 of record CAMPDV010001683.1, read on the forward strand.
CTTATTACTTCTCAAAGCATACTCCTTAAAACTGAAATTCTTTCTTCTTTTCTTAACTTACTTACTCACTTTTCAAAATACTTATTACTTCTCAAAGCATACTCCTTAAAACTGAAATTCTTTCTTCTTTTCTTACATTACATACTCACTTTTCAAAATACTTATTACTTCTCAAAGCATACTCCTTAAACTGAATTCTTTCTTCTTTTCTTACTCTACATATTCACTTTTCAAAATACTTATTACTTCTCAAAGCATACTCCTTAAAACTGAAATTCTTTCTTCTTTTCTTACCTTATTTATTCACTTTTCAAAATACATATTACTTCTAAAGCAT
>CAMPDV010001684.1:0-93683 GCA_946699065.1 Loxodes magnus
GTACCTGTAAGACCATGAGTGGTCACACTAATTCTGTATGATCTGTGGCTATATCCAGTGATTCAGAGTTCATCGTATCGGGAAGTTATGATAAAACGGTGAGACTATGGGACATCAAGACAGGTACCTGTAAGACCATGAGTGGTCACACTAATTCTGTATGATCTGTGGCTATATCCAGTGATTCAGAGTTCATCGTATCGGGAAGTTATGATAAAACGGTGAGACTATGGGACGTCAAGACAGGTACCTGTAAGACCATGAGTGGTCACACTAGATATGTAAGATCTGTGCTATATCCAGTGATTCAGAGTTCATCGTATCGGGAAGTTCAGATTAGACGGTGAGACTATGGGACGTCAAGACAGGTACCTGTAAGACCATGAGTGGTCACACTAATTCTGTAAGATCTGTGGCTATATCCAGTGATTCAGAGTTCATCGTATCGGGAAGTTATGATAAAACGGTGAGACTATGGGACGTCAAGACAGGTACCTGTAAGACCATAAGTGGTCACACTAATTCTGTATGATCTGTGGCTATATCCAGTGATTCAGAGTTCATCGTATCGGGAAGTTCTGATAATACGGTGAGACTATGGGACGTCAAGACAGGTACCTGTAAGACCATGAGTGGTCACACTAATTCTGTATGATCTGTGGCTATATCCAGTGATTCAGAGTTCATCGTATCGGGAAGTTATGATAAAACGGTGAGACTATGGGACGTCAAGACAGGTACCTGTAAGACCATGAGTGGTCACACTAGATATGTAAGATCTGTGGCTATATCCAGTGATTCAGAGTTCATCGTATCGGGAAGTTATGATAAAACGGTGAGACTATGGGACGTCAAGACAGGTACCTGTAAGACCATGAGTGGTCACACTAATTCTGTATGATCTGTGGCTATATCCAGTGATTCAGAGTTCATCGTATCGGGAAGTGCAGATTAGACGGTGAGACTATGGGACGTCAAGACAGGTACCTGTAAGACCATGAGTGGTCACACTAATTCTGTATGATCTGTGGCTATATCCAGTGATTCAGAGTTCATCGTATCGGGAAGTTATGATAAAACGGTGAGACTATGGGACGTCAAGACAGGTACCTGTAAGACCATGAGTGGTCACACTAGATATGTAAGATCTGTGGCTATATCCAGTGATTCAGAGTTCATCGTATCGGGAAGTTATGATAAAACGGTGAGACTATGGGACGTCAAGACAGGTACCTGTAAGACCATGAGTGGTCACACTAATTCTGTATGATCTGTGGCTATATCCAGTGATTCAGAGTTCATCGTATCGGGAAGTTATGATAAAACGGTGAGACTATGGGACGTCAAGACAGGTACCTGTAAGACCATGAGTGGTCACACTAATTCTGTATGATCTGTGGCTATATCCAGTGATTCAGAGTTCATCGTATCGGGAAGTTATGATAAAACGGTGAGACTATGGGACGTCAAGACAGGTACCTGTAAGACCATGAGTGGTCACACTAGATATGTAAGATCTGTGGCTATATCCAGTGATTCAGAGTTCATCGTATCGGGAAGTTATGATAAAACGGTGAGACTATGGGACGTCAAGACAGGTACCTGTAAGACCATGAGTGGTCACACTAATTCTGTATGATCTGTGGCTATATCCAGTGATTCAGAGTTCATCGTATCGGGAAGTTATGATAAAACGGTGAGACTATGGGACGTCAAGACAGGTACCTGTAAGACCATGAGTGGTCACACTAATTCTGTATGATCTGTGGCTATATCCAGTGATTCAGAGTTCATCGTATCGGGAAGTTCTGATAATACGGTGAGACTATGGGACGTCAAGACAGGTACCTGTAAGACCATGAGTGGTCACACTAATTCTGTATGATCTGTGGCTATATCCAGTGATTCAGAGTTCATCGTATCGGGAAGTTATGATAAAACGGTGAGACTATGGGACGTCAAGACAGGTACCTGTAAGACCATGAGTGGTCACACTAATTCTGTATGATCTGTGGCTATATCCAGTGATTCAGAGTTCATCGTATCGGGAAGTTATGATAAAACGGTGAGACTATGGGACGTCAAGACAGGTACCTGTAAGACCATGAGTGGTCACACTAGATATGTAAGATCTGTGGCTATATCCAGTGATTCAGAGTTCATCGTATCGGGAAGTTATGATAAAACGGTGAGACTATGGGACGTCAAGACAGGTACCTGTAAGACCATGAGTGGTCACACTAGATATGTAAGATCTGTGGCTATATCCAGTGATTCAGAGTTCATCGTATCGGGAAGTTATGATAAAACGGTGAGACTATGGGACGTCAAGACAGGTACCTGTAAGACCATGAGTGGTCACACTAGATATGTAAGATCTGTGGCTATATCCAGTGATTCAGAGTTCATCGTATCGGGAAGTTATGATAAAACGGTGAGACTATGGGACGTCAAGACAGGTACCTGTAAGACCATGAGTGGTCACACTAATTCTGTATGATCTGTGGCTATATCCAGTGATTCAGAGTTCATCGTATCGGGAAGTTATGATAAAACGGTGAGACTATGGGACGTCAAGACAGGTACCTGTAAGACCATGAGTGGTCACACTAATTCTGTATGATCTGTGGCTATATCCAGTGATTCAGAGTTCATCGTATCGGGAAGTTATGATAAAACGGTGAGACTATGGGACGTCAAGACAGGTACCTGTAAGACCATGAGTGGTCACACTAGATATGTAAGATCTGTGGCTATATCCAGTGATTCAGAGTTCATCGTATCGGGAAGTTATGATAAAACGGTGAGACTATGGGACGTCAAGACAGGTACCTGTAAGACCATGAGTGGTCACACTAATTCTGTATGATCTGTGGCTATATCCAGTGATTCAGAGTTCATCGTATCGGGAAGTTATGATAAAACGGTGAGACTATGGGACGTCAAGACAGGTACCTGTAAGACCATGAGTGGTCACACTAATTCTGTATGATCTGTGGCTATATCCAGTGATTCAGAGTTCATCGTATCGGGAAGTTATGATAAAACGGTGAGACTATGGGACGTCAAGACAGGTACCTGTAAGACCATGAGTGGTCACACTAATTCTGTATGATCTGTGGCTATATCCAGTGATTCAGAGTTCATCGTATCGGGAAGTTATGATAAAACGGTGAGACTATGGGACGTCAAGACAGGTACCTGTAAGACCATGAGTGGTCACACTAATTCTGTATGATCTGTGGCTATATCCAGTGATTCAGAGTTCATCGTATCGGGAAGTTATGATAAAACGGTGAGACTATGGGACGTCAAGACAGGTACCTGTAAGACCATGAGTGGTCACACTAATTCTGTAAGATCTGTGGCTATATCCAGTGATTCAGAGTTCATCGTATCGGGAAGTGCAGATTAGACGGTGAGACTATGGGACGTCAAGACAGGTACCTGTAAGACCATGAGTGGTCACACTAATTCTGTATGATCTGTGGCTATATCCAGTGATTCAGAGTTCATCGTATCGGGAAGTTATGATAAAACGGTGAGACTATGGGACGTCAAGACAGGTACCTGTAAGACCATGAGTGGTCACACTAATTCTGTATGATCTGTGGCTATATCCAGTGATTCAGAGTTCATCGTATCGGGAAGTTATGATAAAACGGTGAGACTATGGGACGTCAAGACAGGTACCTGTAAGACCATGAGTGGTCACACTAGATATGTAAGATCTGTGGCTATATCCAGTGATTCAGAGTTCATCGTATCGGGAAGTTATGATAAAACGGTGAGACTATGGGACGTCAAGACAGGTACCTGTAAGACCATGAGTGGTCACACTAATTCTGTATGATCTGTGGCTATATCCAGTGATTCAGAGTTCATCGTATCGGGAAGTTATGATAAAACGGTGAGACTATGGGACGTCAAGACAGGTACCTGTAAGACCATGAGTGGTCACACTAATTCTGTATGATCTGTGGCTATATCCAGTGATTCAGAGTTCATCGTATCGGGAAGTTCTGATAATACGGTGAGACTATGGGACGTCAAGACAGGTACCTGTAAGACCATGAGTGGTCACACTAATTCTGTATGATCTGTGGCTATATCCAGTGATTCAGAGTTCATCGTATCGGGAAGTGCAGATTAGACGGTGAGACTATGGGACGTCAAGACAGGTACCTGTAAGACCATGAGTGGTCACACTAATTCTGTAAGATCTGTGGCTATATCCAGTGATTCAGAGTTCATCGTATCGGGAAGTTCAGATTAGACGGTGAGACTATGGGACGTCAAGACAGGTACCTGTAAGACCATGAGTGGTCACACTAATTCTGTATGATCTGTGGCTATATCCAGTGATTCAGAGTTCATCGTATCGGGAAGTTATGATAAAACGGTGAGACTATGGGACGTCAAGACAGGTACCTGTAAGACCATGAGTGGTCACACTAATTCTGTATGATCTGTGGCTATATCCAGTGATTCAGAGTTCATCGTATCGGGAAGTTATGATAAAACGGTGAGACTATGGGACGTCAAGACAGGTACCTGTAAGACCATGAGTGGTCACACTAATTCTGTATGATCTGTGGCTATATCCAGTGATTCAGAGTTCATCGTATCGGGAAGTTATGATAAAACGGTGAGACTATGGGACGTCAAGACAGGTACCTGTAAGACCATGAGTGGTCACACTAATTCTGTAAGATCTGTGGCTATATCCAGTGATTCAGAGTTCATCGTATCGGGAAGTTATGATAAAACGGTGAGACTATGGGACGTCAAGACAGGTACCTGTAAGACCATGAGTGGTCACACTAATTCTGTATGATCTGTGGCTATATCCAGTGATTCAGAGTTCATCGTATCGGGAAGTTATGATAAAACGGTGAGACTATGGGACGTCAAGACAGGTACCTGTAAGACCATGAGTGGTCACACTAATTCTGTATGATCTGTGGCTATATCCAGTGATTCAGAGTTCATCGTATCGGGAAGTTATGATAAAACGGTGAGACTATGGGACGTCAAGACAGGTACCTGTAAGACCATGAGTGGTCACACTAGATATGTAAGATCTGTGGCTATATCCAGTGATTCAGAGTTCATCGTATCGGGAAGTTATGATAAAACGGTGAGACTATGGGACGTCAAGACAGGTACCTGTAAGACCATGAGTGGTCACACTAGATATGTAAGATCTGTGGCTATATCCAGTGATTCAGAGTTCATCGTATCGGGAAGTTATGATAAAACGGTGAGACTATGGGACGTCAAGACAGGTACCTGTAAGACCATGAGTGGTCACACTAGATATGTAAGATCTGTGGCTATATCCAGTGATTCAGAGTTCATCGTATCGGGAAGTTATGATAAAACGGTGAGACTATGGGACGTCAAGACAGGTACCTGTAAGACCATGAGTGGTCACACTAATTCTGTATGATCTGTGGCTATATCCAGTGATTCAGAGTTCATCGTATCGGGAAGTTATGATAAAACGGTGAGACTATGGGACGTCAAGACAGGTACCTGTAAGACCATGAGTGGTCACACTAATTCTGTAAGATCTGTGGCTATATCCAGTGATTCAGAGTTCATCGTATCGGGAAGTTATGATAAAACGGTGAGACTATGGGACGTCAAGACAGGTACCTGTAAGACCATGAGTGGTCACACTAGATATGTAAGATCTGTGGCTATATCCAGTGATTCAGAGTTCATCGTATCGGGAAGTTATGATAAAACGGTGAGACTATGGGACGTCAAGACAGGTACCTGTAAGACCATGAGTGGTCACACTAGATATGTAAGATCTGTGGCTATATCCAGTGATTCAGAGTTCATCGTATCGGGAAGTTATGATAAAACGGTGAGACTATGGGACGTCAAGACAGGTACCTGTAAGACCATGAGTGGTCACACTAGATATGTAAGATCTGTGGCTATATCCAGTGATTCAGAGTTCATCGTATCGGGAAGTTATGATAAAACGGTGAGACTATGGACGTCAAGACAGGTACCTGTAAGACCATGAGTGGTCACACTAATTCTGTATGATCTGTGGCTATATCCAGTGATTCAGAGTTCATCGTATCGGGAAGTTATGATAAAACGGTGAGACTATGGGACGTCAAGACAGGTACCTGTAAGACCATGAGTGGTCACACTAATTCTGTAAGATCTGTGGCTATATCCAGTGATTCAGAGTTCATCGTATCGGGAAGTGCAGATTAGACGGTGAGACTATGGGACGTCAAGACAGGTACCTGTAAGACCATGAGTGGTCACACTAATTCTGTAAGATCTGTGGCTATATCCAGTGATTCAGAGTTCATCGTATCGGGAAGTGCAGATTAGACGGTGAGACTATGGGACGTCAAGACAGGTACCTGTAAGACCATGAGTGGTCACACTAATTCTGTATGATCTGTGGCTATATCCAGTGATTCAGAGTTCATCGTATCGGGAAGTTATGATAAAACGGTGAGACTATGGGACGTCAAGACAGGTACCTGTAAGACCATGAGTGGTCACACTAATTCTGTATGATCTGTGGCTATATCCAGTGATTCAGAGTTCATCGTATCGGGAAGTTATGATAAAACGGTGAGACTATGGGACGTCAAGACAGGTACCTGTAAGACCATGAGTGGTCACACTAGATATGTAAGATCTGTGGCTATATCCAGTGATTCAGAGTTCATCGTATCGGGAAGTTATGATAAAACGGTGAGACTATGGGACGTCAAGGACAGGTACCTGTAAGACCATGAGTGGTCACACTAATTCTGTATGATCTGTGGCTATATCCAGTGATTCAGAGTTCATCGTATCGGGAAGTTATGATAAAACGGTGAGACTATGGGACGTCAAGACAGGTACCTGTAAGACCATGAGTGGTCACACTAGATATGTAAGATCTGTGGCTATATCCAGTGATTCAGAGTTCATCGTATCGGGAAGTTATGATAAAACGGTGAGACTATGGGACGTCAAGACAGGTACCTGTAAGACCATGAGTGGTCACACTAATTCTGTATGATCTGTGGCTATATCCAGTGATTCAGAGTTCATCGTATCGGGAAGTTATGATAAAACGGTGAGACTATGGGACGTCAAGACAGGTACCTGTAAGACCATGAGTGGTCACACTAATTCTGTAAGATCTGTGGCTATATCCAGTGATTCAGAGTTCATCGTATCGGAAGTGCAGATTAGACGGTGAGACTATGGGACGTCAAGACAGGTACCTGTAAGACCATGAGTGGTCACACTAATTCTGTATGATCTGTGGCTATATCCAGTGATTCAGAGTTCATCGTATCGGGAAGTTATGATAAAACGGTGAGACTATGGGACGTCAAGACAGGTACCTGTAAGACCATGAGTGGTCACACTAATTCTGTATGATCTGTGGCTATATCCAGTGATTCAGAGTTCATCGTATCGGGGAAGTTATGATAAAACGGTGAGACTATGGGACGTCAAGACAGGTACCTGTAAGACCATGAGTGGTCACACTAGATATGTAAGATCTGTGGCTATATCCAGTGATTCAGAGTTCATCGTATCGGGAAGTTATGATAAAACGGTGAGACTATGGGACGTCAAGACAGGTACCTGTAAGACCATGAGTGGTAACTCTTATTTTGTATATGCTGTGGCTATATCCAGTGATTCAGAGTTCATCGTATCGGGAAGTTGAGATTATACGGTGAGACTATGGGACGTCAAGACAGGTACCTGTAAGACCATGAGTGGTCACACTAATTCTGTATGATCTGTGGCTATATCCAGTGATTCAGAGTTCATCGTATCGGGAAGTTATGATAAAACGGTGAGACTATGGGACGTCAAGACAGGTACCTGTAAGGACCATGAGTGGTCACACTAATTCTGTATGATCTGTGGCTATATCCAGTGATTCAGAGTTCATCGTATCGGGAAGTTATGATAAAACGGTGAGACTATGGGACGTCAAGACAGGTACCTGTAAGACCATGAGTGGTCACACTAGATATGTAAGATCTGTGGCTATATCCAGTGATTCAGAGTTCATCGTATCGGGAAGTTATGATAAAACGGTGAGACTATGGGACGTCAAGACAGGTACCTGTAAGACCATGAGTGGTCACACTAATTCTGTATGATCTGTGGCTATATCCAGTGATTCAGAGTTCATCGTATCGGGAAGTTATGATAAAACGGTGAACTATGGGACGTCAAGACAGGTACCTGTAAGACCATGAGTGGTCACACTAATTCTGTAAGATCTGTGGCTATATCCAGTGATTCAGAGTTCATCGTATCGGGAAGTTATGATAAAACGGTGAGACTATGGGACGTCAAGACAGGTACCTGTAAGACCATGAGTGGTCACACTAGATATGTAAGATCTGTGCTATATCCAGTGATTCAGAGTTCATCGTATCGGGAAGTTCAGATTAGACGGTGAGACTATGGGACGTCAAGACAGGTACCTGTAAGACCATGAGTGGTCACACTAATTCTGTATGATCTGTGGCTATATCCAGTGATTCAGAGTTCATCGTATCGGGAAGTTCAGATTAGACGGTGAGACTATGGGACGTCAAGACAGGTACCTGTAAGACCATGAGTGGTCACACTAATTCTGTATGATCTGTGGCTATATCCAGTGATTCAGAGTTCATCGTATCGGGAAGTTATGATAAAACGGTGAGACTATGGGACGTCAAGACAGGTACCTGTAAGACCATGAGTGGTCACACTAATTCTGTATGATCTGTGGCTATATCCAGTGATTCAGAGTTCATCGTATCGGGAAGTTATGATAAAACGGTGAGACTAAAGGACGTCAAGACAGGTACCTGTAAGACCATGAGTGGTCACACTAGATATGTAAGATCTGTGCTATATCCAGTGATTCAGAGTTCATCGTATCGGGAAGTTCAGATTAGACGGTGAGACTATGGGACGTCAAGACAGGTACCTGTAAGACCATGAGTGGTCACACTAATTCTGTATGATCTGTGGCTATATCCAGTGATTCAGAGTTCATCGTATCGGGAAGTTATGATAAAACGGTGAGACTATGGGACGTCAAGACAGGTACCTGTAAGACCATGAGTGGTCACACTAATTCTGTATGATCTGTGGCTATATCCAGTGATTCAGAGTTCATCGTATCGGGAAGTTATGATAAAACGGTGAGACTATGGGGACATCAAGACAGGTACCTGTAAGACCATGAGTGGTCACACTAATTCTGTATGATCTGTGGCTATATCCAGTGATTCAGAGTTCATCGTATCGGGAAGTTATGATAAAACGGTGAGACTATGGGACGTCAAGACAGGTACCTGTAAGACCATGAGTGGTCACACTAGATATGTAAGATCTGTGCTATATCCAGTGATTCAGAGTTCATCGTATCGGGAAGTTCAGATTAGACGGTGAGACTATGGGACGTCAAGACAGGTACCTGTAAGACCATGAGTGGTCACACTAATTCTGTAAGATCTGTGGCTATATCCAGTGATTCAGAGTTCATCGTATCGGGAAGTTATGATAAAACGGTGAGACTATGGGACGTCAAGACAGGTACCTGTAAGACCATGAGTGGTCACACTAATTCTGTATGATCTGTGGCTATATCCAGTGATTCAGAGTTCATCGTATCGGGAAGTTATGATAAAACGGTGAGACTATGGGACATCAAGACAGGTACCTGTAAGACCATGAGTGGTCACACTAATTCTGTATGATCTGTGGCTATATCCAGTGATTCAGAGTTCATCGTATCGGGAAGTTATGATAAAACGGTGAGACTATGGGACGTCAAGACAGGTACCTGTAAGACCATGAGTGGTCACACTAATTCTGTATGATCTGTGGCTATATCCAGTGATTCAGAGTTCATCGTATCGGGAAGTTATGATAAAACGGTGAGACTATGGGACGTCAAGACAGGTACCTGTAAGACCATGAGTGGTCACACTAATTCTGTAAGATCTGTGGCTATATCCAGTGATTCAGAGTTCATCGTATCGGGAAGTTATGATAAAACGGTGAGACTATGGGGACGTCAAGACAGGTACCTGTAAGACCATGAGTGGTCACACTAATTCTGTAAGATCTGTGGCTATATCCAGTGATTCAGAGTTCATCGTATCGGGAAGTTATGATAAAACGGTGAGACTATGGGACGTCAAGACAGGTACCTGTAAGACCATGAGTGGTCACACTAATTCTGTATGATCTGTGGCTATATCCAGTGATTCAGAGTTCATCGTATCGGGAAGTTATGATAAAACGGTGAGACTATGGGGACGTCAAGACAGGTACCTGTAAGACCATGAGTGGTCACACTAGATATGTAAGATCTGTGCTATATCAAGTGATTCAGAGTTCATCGTATCGGGAAGTGCAGATTAGACGGTGAGACTAAAGGACGTCAAGACAGGTTACCTGTAAGACCATGAGTGGTCACACTAATTCTGTATGATCTGTGGCTATATCCAGTGATTCAGAGTTCATCGTATCGGGAAGTTATGATAAAACGGTGAGACTATGGGACGTCAAGACAGGTACCTGTAAGACCATGAGTGGTCACACTAATTCTGTAAGATCTGTGGCTATATCCAGTGATTCAGAGTTCATCGTATCTGGAAGTGCAGATTAGACGGTGAGACTATGGGGACGTCAAGACAGGTACCTGTAAGACCATGAGTGGTCACACTAATTCTGTATGATCTGTGGCTATATCCAGTGATTCAGAGTTCATCGTATCGGGAAGTTCTGATAATACGGTGAGACTATGGGACGTCAAGACAGGTACCTGTAAGACCATGAGTGGTCACACTAATTCTGTATGATCTGTGGCTATATCCAGTGATTCAGAGTTCATCGTATCGGGAAGTGCAGATTAGACGGTGAGACTATGGGACGTCAAGACAGGTACCTGTAAGACCATGAGTGGTCACACTAATTCTGTAAGATCTGTGGCTATATCCAGTGATTCAGAGTTCATCGTATCGGGAAGTTCAGATTAGACGGTGAGACTATGGGACGTCAAGACAGGTACCTGTAAGACCATGAGTGGTCACACTAATTCTGTATGATCTGTGGCTATATCCAGTGATTCAGAGTTCATCGTATCGGGAAGTTATGATAAAACGGTGAGACTATGGGACGTCAAGACAGGTACCTGTAAGACCATGAGTGGTCACACTAATTCTGTATGATCTGTGGCTATATCCAGTGATTCAGAGTTCATCGTATCGGGAAGTTATGATAAAACGGTGAGGACTATGGGACGTCAAGACAGGTACCTGTAAGACCATGAGTGGTCACACTAATTCTGTATGATCTGTGGCTATATCCAGTGATTCAGAGTTCATCGTATCGGGAAGTTATGATAAAACGGTGAGACTATGGGACGTCAAGACAGGTACCTGTAAGACCATGAGTGGTCACACTAGATATGTAAGATCTGTGCTATATCAAGTGATTCAGAGTTCATCGTATCGGGAAGTGCAGATTAGACGGTGAGACTATGGGACGTCAAGACAGGTACCTGTAAGACCATGAGTGGTCACACTAATTCTGTATGATCTGTGGCTATATCCAGTGATTCAGAGTTCATCGTATCGGGAAGTTATGATAAAACGGTGAGACTATGGGACGTCAAGACAGGTACCTGTAAGACCATGAGTGGTCACACTAATTCTGTATGATCTGTGGCTATATCCAGTGATTCAGAGTTCATCGTATCGGGAAGTTCAGATTAGACGGTGAGACTATGGGACGTCAAGACAGGTACCTGTAAGACCATGAGTGGTCACACTAATTCTGTAAGATCTGTGGCTATATCCAGTGATTCAGAGTTCATCGTATCGGGAAGTTATGATAAAACGGTGAGACTATGGGGACGTCAAGACAGGTACCTGTAAGACCATGAGTGGTCACACACTAATTCTGTAAGATCTGTGGCTATATCCAGTGATTCAGAGTTCATCGTATCGGGAAGTTATGATAAAACGGTGAGACTATGGGACGTCAAGACAGGTACCTGTAAGACCATGAGTGGTCACACTAATTCTGTATGATCTGTGGCTATATCCAGTGATTCAGAGTTCATCGTATCGGGAAGTTATGATAAAACGGTGAGACTATGGGACGTCAAGACAGGTACCTGTAAGACCATGAGTGGTCACACTAATTCTGTATGATCTGTGGCTATATCCAGTGATTCAGAGTTCATCGTATCGGGAAGTTATGATAAAACGGTGAGACTATGGGACGTCAAGACAGGTACCTGTAAGACCATGAGTGGTCACACTAGATATGTAAGATCTGTGGCTATATCCAGTGATTCAGAGTTCATCGTATCGGGAAGTTATGATAAAACGGTGAGACTATGGGACGTCAAGACAGGTACCTGTAAGACCATGAGTGGTCACACTAATTCTGTAAGATCTGTGGCTATATCCAGTGATTCAGAGTTTCATCGTATCGGGAAGTTATGATAAAACGGTGAGACTATGGGACGTCAAGACAGGTACCTGTAAGACCATGAGTGGTCACACTAGATATGTAAGATCTGTGGCTATATCCAGTGATTCAGAGTTCATCGTATCGGGAAGTTATGATAAAACGGTGAGACTATGGGACGTCAAGACAGGTACCTGTAAGACCATGAGTGGTCACACTAATTCTGTAAGATCTGTGGCTATATCCAGTGATTCAGAGTTCATCGTATCGGGAAGTTATGATAAAACGGTGAGACTATGGGACGTCAAGACAGGTACCTGTAAGACCATGAGTGGTCACACTAATTCTGTATGATCTGTGGCTATATCCAGTGATTCAGAGTTCATCGTATCGGGAAGTTCAGATTAGACGGTGAGACTATGGGACGTCAAGACAGGTACCTGTAAGACCATGAGTGGTCACACTAATTCTGTAAGATCTGTGGCTATATCCAGTGATTCAGAGTTCATCGTATCGGGAAGTTATGATAAAACGGTGAGACTATGGGACGTCAAGACAGGTACCTGTAAGACCATGAGTGGTCACACTAATTCTGTAAGATCTGTGGCTATATCCAGTGATTCAGAGTTCATCGTATCGGGAAGTTATGATAAAACGGTGAGACTATGGGACGTCAAGACAGGTACCTGTAAGACCATGAGTGGTCACACTAATTCTGTATGATCTGTGGCTATATCCAGTGATTCAGAGTTCATCGTATCGGGAAGTGCAGATTAGACGGTGAGACTATGGGACGTCAAGACAGGTACCTGTAAGACCATGAGTGGTCACACTAGATATGTAAGATCTGTGGCTATATCCAGTGATTCAGAGTTCATCGTATCGGGAAGTTATGATAAAACGGTGAGACTATGGGACGTCAAGACAGGTACCTGTAAGACCATGAGTGGTCACACTAATTCTGTATGATCTGTGGCTATATCCAGTGATTCAGAGTTCATCGTATCGGGAAGTGCAGATTAGACGGTGAGACTATGGGACGTCAAGACAGGTACCTGTAAGACCATGAGTGGTCACACTAATTCTGTATGATCTGTGGCTATATCCAGTGATTCAGAGTTCATCGTATCGGGAAGTTATGATAAAACGGTGAGACTATGGGACGTCAAGACAGGTACCTGTAAGACCATGAGTGGTCACACTAATTCTGTATGATCTGTGGCTATATCCAGTGATTCAGAGTTCATCGTATCGGGAAGTTATGATAAAACGGTGAGACTATGGGACGTCAAGACAGGTACCTGTAAGACCATGAGTGGTCACACTAATTCTGTATGATCTGTGGCTATATCCAGTGATTCAGAGTTCATCGTATCGGGAAGTGCAGATAAAACGGTGAGACTATGGGACGTCAAGACAGGTACCTGTAAGACCATGAGTGGTCACACTAATTCTGTATGATCTGTGGCTATATCCAGTGATTCAGAGTTCATCGTATCGGGAAGTTATGATAAAACGGTGAGACTATGGGACGTCAAGACAGGTACCTGTAAGACCATGAGTGGTCACACTAATTCTGTATGATCTGTGGCTATATCCAGTGATTCAGAGTTCATCGTATCGGGAAGTGCAGATTAGACGGTGAGACTATGGGACGTCAAGACAGGTACCTGTAAGGACCATGAGTGGTCACACTAATTCTGTATGATCTGTGGCTATATCCAGTGATTCAGAGTTCATCGTATCGGGAAGTTATGATAAAACGGTGAGACTATGGGACGTCAAGACAGGTACCTGTAAGACCATGAGTGGTCACACTAATTCTGTATGATCTGTGGCTATATCCAGTGATTCAGAGTTCATCGTATCGGGAAGTTATGATAAAACGGTGAGACTATGGGACGTCAAGACAGGTACCTGTAAGACCATGAGTGGTCACACTAGATATGTAAGATCTGTGGCTATATCCAGTGATTCAGAGTTCATCGTATCGGGAAGTTATGATAAAACGGTGAGACTATGGGACGTCAAGACAGGTACCTGTAAGACCATGAGTGGTCACACTAATTAAGTAAATGCTGTGGCTATATCCAGTGATTCAGAGTTCATCGTATCGGGAAGTTATGATAAAACGGTGAGACTATGGGACGTCAAGACAGGTACCTGTAAGACCATGAGTGGTCACACTAATTCTGTATGATCTGTGGCTATATCCAGTGATTCAGAGTTCATCGTATCGGGAAGTTATGATAAAACGGTGAGACTATGGGACGTCAAGACAGGTACCTGTAAGACCATGAGTGGTCACACTAATTCTGTATGATCTGTGGCTATATCCAGTGATTCAGAGTTCATCGTATCGGGAAGTTATGATAAAACGGTGAGACTATGGGACGTCAAGACAGGTACCTGTAAGACCATGAGTGGTCACACTAGATATGTAAGATCTGTGGCTATATCCAGTGATTCAGAGTTCATCGTATCGGGAAGTTATGATAAAACGGTGAGACTATGGGACGTCAAGACAGGTACCTGTAAGACCATGAGTGGTCACACTAATTCTGTAAGATCTGTGGCTATATCCAGTGATTCAGAGTTCATCGTATCGGGAAGTAATGATTATACGGTGAGACTATGGGACGTCAAGACAGGTACCTGTAAGACCATGAGTGGTCACACTAGTTCTGTATATGCTGTGGCTATATCCAGTGATTCAGAGTTCATCGTATCGGGAAGTAATGATTATACGGTGAGACTATGGGACATCAAGACAGGTACCTGTAAGACCATGAGTGGTCACACTAATTCTGTATGATCTGTGGCTATATCCAGTGATTCAGAGTTCATCGTATCGGGAAGTTATGATAAAACGGTGAGACTATGGGACGTCAAGACAGGTACCTGTAAGACCATGAGTGGTCACACTAATTCTGTATGATCTGTGGCTATATCCAGTGATTCAGAGTTCATCGTATCGGGAAGTTATGATAAAACGGTGAGACTATGGGACGTCAAGACAGGTACCTGTAAGACCATGAGTGGTCACACTAATTCTGTAAGATCTGTGGCTATATCCAGTGATTCAGAGTTCATCGTATCGGGAAGTTATGATAAAACGGTGAGACTATGGGACGTCAAGACAGGTACCTGTAAGACCATGAGTGGTCACACTAATTCTGTAAGATCTGTGGCTATATCCAGTGATTCAGAGTTCATCGTATCGGGAAGTTATGATAAAACGGTGAGACTATGGGACGTCAAGACAGGTACCTGTAAGACCATGAGTGGTCACACTAATTCTGTATGATCTGTGGCTATATCCAGTGATTCAGAGTTCATCGTATCGGGAAGTTATGATAAAACGGTGAGACTATGGGACGTCAAGACAGGTACCTGTAAGACCATGAGTGGTCACACTAATTCTGTAAGATCTGTGGCTATATCCAGTGATTCAGAGTTCATCGTATCGGGAAGTGCAGATTAGACGGTGAGACTATGGGACGTCAAGACAGGTACCTGTAAGACCATGAGTGGTCACACTAATTCTGTATGATCTGTGGCTATATCCAGTGATTCAGAGTTCATCGTATCGGGAAGTTATGATAAAACGGTGAGACTATGGGACGTCAAGACAGGTACCTGTAAGACCATGAGTGGTCACACTAATTCTGTATGATCTGTGGCTATATCCAGTGATTCAGAGTTCATCGTATCGGGAAGTTATGATAAAACGGTGAGACTATGGGACGTCAAGACAGGTACCTGTAAGACCATGAGTGGTCACACTAATTCTGTATGATCTGTGGCTATATCCAGTGATTCAGAGTTCATCGTATCGGGAAGTTATGATAAAACGGTGAGACTATGGGACGTCAAGACAGGTACCTGTAAGACCATGAGTGGTCACACTAATTCTGTATGATCTGTGGCTATATCCAGTGATTCAGAGTTCATCGTATCGGGAAGTTATGATAAAACGGTGAGACCATGGGACGTCAAGACAGGTACCTGTAAGACCATGAGTGGTCACACTAGATATGTAAGATCTGTGCTATATCCAGTCATTCAGAGTTCATCGTATCGGGAAGTTATGATTTATCGGTGAGACTATGGGACGTCAAGACAGGTACCTGTAAGACCATGAGTGGTCACACTAATTCTGTATGATCTGTGGCTATATCCAGTGATTCAGAGTTCATCGTATCGGGAAGTTATGATAAAACGGTGAGACTATGGGACGTCAAGACAGGTACCTGTAAGACCATGAGTGGTCACACTAATTAAGTAAATGCTGTGGCTATATCAAGTGATTCAGAGTTCATCGTATCGGGAAGTTCTGATAATACGGTGAGACTATGGGACGTCAAGACAGGTACCTGTAAGACCATGAGTGGTCACACTAGATATGTAAGATCTGTGCTATATCAAGTGATTCAGAGTTCATCGTATCGGGAAGTGCAGATTAGACGGTGAGACTATGGGACGTCAAGACAGGTACCTGTAAGACCATGAGTGGTCACACTAATTCTGTATGATCTGTGGCTATATCCAGTGATTCAGAGTTCATCGTATCGGGAAGTTATGATAAAACGGTGAGACTATGGGACGTCAAGACAGGTACCTGTAAGACCATGAGTGGTCACACTAATTCTGTATGATCTGTGGCTATATCCAGTGATTCAGAGTTCATCGTATCGGGAAGTTATGATAAAACGGTGAGGACTATGGGACGTCAAGACAGGTACCTGTAAGACCATGAGTGGTCACACTAATTCTGTATGATCTGTGGCTATATCCAGTGATTCAGAGTTCATCGTATCGGGAAGTTATGATAAAACGGTGAGACTATGGGACGTCAAGACAGGTACCTGTAAGACCATGAGTGGTCACACTAATTAAGTAAATGCTGTGGCTATATCCAGTGATTCAGAGTTCATCGTATCGGGAAGTTATGATAAAACGGTGAGACTATGGGACGTCAAGACAGGTACCTGTAAGACCATGAGTGGTCACACTAATTAAGTAAATGCTGTGGCTATATCAAGTGATTCAGAGTTCATCGTATCGGGAAGTTATGATAATACGGTGAGACTATGGGACGTCAAGACAGGTACCTGTAAGACCATGAGTGGTCACACTAGATATGTAAGATCTGTGCTATATCAAGTGATTCAGAGTTCATCGTATCGGGAAGTTATGATAAAACGGTGAGACTATGGGACGTCAAGACAGGTACCTGTAAGACCATGAGTGGTCACACTAATTCTGTATGATCTGTGGCTATATCCAGTGATTCAGAGTTCATCGTATCGGGAAGTTATGATAAAACGGTGAGACTATGGGACGTCAAGACAGGTACCTGTAAGACCATGAGTGGTCACACTAATTCTGTATGATCTGTGGCTATATCCAGTGATTCAGAGTTCATCGTATCGGGAAGTTATGATAAAACGGTGAGACTATGGGACGTCAAGACAGGTACCTGTAAGACCATGAGTGGTCACACTAATTCTGTATGATCTGTGGCTATATCCAGTGATTCAGAGTTCATCGTATCGGGAAGTTATGATAAAACGGTGAGACTATGGGACGTCAAGACAGGTACCTGTAAGACCATGAGTGGTCACACTAATTAAGTAAATGCTGTGGCTATATCCAGTGATTCAGAGTTCATCGTATCGGGAAGTTATGATAAAACGGTGAGACTATGGGACGTCAAGACAGGTACCTGTAAGACCATGAGTGGTCACACTAATTCTGTATGATCTGTGGCTATATCCAGTGATTCAGAGTTCATCGTATCGGGAAGTTCAGATTAGACGGTGAGACTATGGGACGTCAAGACAGGTACCTGTAAGACCATGAGTGGTCACACTAATTCTGTAAGATCTGCGGCTATATCCAGTGATTCAGAGTTTATCGTATCGGGAAGTTATGATTAGACGGTGAGACTATGGGACGTCAAGACAGGTACCTGTAAGACCATGAGTGGTCACACTAATTCTGTATGATCTGTGGCTATATCCAGTGATTCAGAGTTCATCGTATCGGGAAGTTATGATAAAACGGTGAGACTATGGGACGTCAAGACAGGTACCTGTAAGACCATGAGTGGTCACACTAATTAAGTAAATGCTGTGGCTATATCAAGTGATTCAGAGTTCATCGTATCGGGAAGTTCTGATAATACGGTGAGACTATGGGACGTCAAGACAGGTACCTGTAAGACCATGAGTGGTCACACTAATTCTGTATGATCTGTGGCTATATCCAGTGATTCAGAGTTCATCGTATCGGGAAGTGCAGATTAGACGGTGAGACTATGGGACGTCAAGACAGGTACCTGTAAGACCATGAGTGGTCACACTAATTCTGTATGATCTGTGGCTATATCCAGTGATTCAGAGTTCATCGTATCGGGAAGTTATGATAAAACGGTGAGACTATGGGACGTCAAGACAGGTACCTGTAAGACCATGAGTGGTCACACTAATTCTGTATGATCTGTGGCTATATCCAGTGATTCAGAGTTCATCGTATCGGGAAGTTATGATAAAACGGTGAGACTATGGGACGTCAAGACAGGTACCTGTAAGACCATGAGTGGTCACACTAATTCTGTAAGATCTGTGGCTATATCCAGTGATTCAGAGTTCATCGTATCGGGAAGTTATGATAAAACGGTGAGACTATGGGACGTCAAGACAGGTACCTGTAAGACCATGAGTGGTCACACTAATTAAGTAAATGCTGTGGCTATATCCAGTGATTCAGAGTTCATCGTATCGGGAAGTTATGATAAAACGGTGAGACTATGGGACGTCAAGACAGGTACCTGTAAGACCATGAGTGGTCACACTAATTCTGTATGATCTGTGGCTATATCCAGTGATTCAGAGTTCATCGTATCGGGAAGTTATGATAAAACGGTGAGACTATGGGACGTCAAGACAGGTACCTGTAAGACCATGAGTGGTCACACTAATTAAGTAAATGCTGTGGCTATATCAAGTGATTCAGAGTTCATCGTATCGGGAAGTTCTGATAATACGGTGAGACTATGGGACGTCAAGACAGGTACCTGTAAGACCATGAGTGGTCACACTAATTCTGTATGATCTGTGGCTATATCCAGTGATTCAGAGTTCATCGTATCGGGAAGTGCAGATTAGACGGTGAGACTATGGGACGTCAAGACAGGTACCTGTAAGACCATGAGTGGTCACACTAATTCTGTATGATCTGTGGCTATATCCAGTGATTCAGAGTTCATCGTATCGGGGAAGTTATGATAAAACGGTGAGACTATGGGACGTCAAGACAGGTACCTGTAAGACCATGAGTGGTCACACTAATTCTGTATGATCTGTGGCTATATCCAGTGATTCAGAGTTCATCGTATCGGGAAGTTATGATAAAACGGTGAGACTATGGGACGTCAAGACAGGTACCTGTAAGACCATGAGTGGTCACACTAATTCTGTAAGATCTGTGGCTATATCCAGTGATTCAGAGTTCATCGTATCGGGAAGTTCTGATAATACGGTGAGACTATGGGACGTCAAGACAGGTACCTGTAAGACCATGAGTGGTCACACTAATTAAGTAAATGCTGTGGCTATATCCAGTGATTCAGAGTTCATCGTATCGGGAAGTTATGATAAAACGGTGAGACTATGGGACGTCAAGACAGGTACCTGTAAGACCATGAGTGGTCACACTAATTCTGTATGATCTGTGGCTATATCCAGTGATTCAGAGTTCATCGTATCGGGAAGTTATGATAAAACGGTGAGACTATGGGACGTCAAGACAGGTACCTGTAAGACCATGAGTGGTCACACTAATTCTGTATGATCTGTGGCTATATCCAGTGATTCAGAGTTCATCGTATCGGGAAGTTATGATAAAACGGTGAGACTATGGGACGTCAAGACAGGTACCTGTAAGACCATGAGTGGTCACACTAATTAAGTAAATGCTGTGGCTATATCCAGTGATTCAGAGTTCATCGTATCGGGAAGTTATGATAAAACGGTGAGACTATGGGACGTCAAGACAGGTACCTGTAAGACCATGAGTGGTCACACTAATTCTGTAAGATCTGTGGCTATATCCAGTGATTCAGAGTTCATCGTATCGGGAAGTTATGATAAAACGGTGAGACTATGGGACGTCAAGACAGGTACCTGTAAGACCATGAGTGGTCACACTAATTCTGTATGATCTGTGGCTATATCCAGTGATTCAGAGTTCATCGTATCGGGAAGTTATGATAAAACGGTGAGACTATGGGACGTCAAGACAGGTACCTGTAAGACCATGAGTGGTCACACTAATTCTGTATGATCTGTGGCTATATCCAGTGATTCAGAGTTCATCGTATCGGGAAGTTATGATAAAACGGTGAGACTATGGGACGTCAAGACAGGTACCTGTAAGACCATGAGTGGTCACACTAATTCTGTAAGATCTGTGGCTATATCCAGTGATTCAGAGTTCATCGTATCGGGAAGTTATGATAAAACGGTGAGACTATGGGACGTCAAGACAGGTACCTGTAAGACCATGAGTGGTCACACTAATTCTGTAAGATCTGTGGCTATATCCAGTGATTCAGAGTTCATCGTATCGGGAAGTTATGATAAAACGGTGAGACTATGGGACGTCAAGACAGGTACCTGTAAGACCATGAGTGGTCACACTAATTAAGTAAATGCTGTGGCTATATCCAGTGATTCAGAGTTCATCGTATCGGGAAGTTATGATAAAACGGTGAGACTATGGGACGTCAAGACAGGTACCTGTAAGACCATGAGTGGTCACACTAATTCTGTATGATCTGTGGCTATATCCAGTGATTCAGAGTTCATCGTATCGGGAAGTTATGATAAAACGGTGAGACTATGGGACGTCAAGACAGGTACCTGTAAGACCATGAGTGGTCACACTAATTCTGTATGATCTGTGGCTATATCCAGTGATTCAGAGTTCATCGTATCGGGAAGTTATGATAAAACGGTGAGACTATGGGACGTCAAGACAGGTACCTGTAAGACCATGAGTGGTCACACTAATTCTGTATGATCTGTGGCTATATCCAGTGATTCAGAGTTCATCGTATCGGGAAGTGCAGATTAGACGGTGAGACTATGGGACGTCAAGACAGGTACCTGTAAGACCATGAGTGGTCACACTAATTCTGTATGATCTGTGGCTATATCCAGTGATTCAGAGTTCATCGTATCGGGAAGTTATGATAAAACGGTGAGACTATGGGACGTCAAGACAGGTACCTGTAAGACCATGAGTGGTCACACTAATTCTGTATGATCTGTGGCTATATCCAGTGATTCAGAGT
The DNA here is from genome assembly GCA_946699065.1 of Loxodes magnus. NCBI lineage: Eukaryota > Ciliophora > Karyorelictea > Loxodida > Loxodidae > Loxodes > Loxodes magnus. Next base: position 21,845 of record CAMPDV010001684.1, read on the forward strand.
TCATCGTATCGGGAAGTTATGATAAAACGGTGAGATTATGGGACGTCAAGACAGGTACCTGTAAGACCATGAGTGGTCACACTAATTCTGTATGATCTGTGGCTATATCCAGTGATTCAGAGTTCATCGTATCGGGAAGTTATGATAAAACGGTGAGACTATGGGACGTCAAGACAGGTACCTGTAAGACCATGAGTGGTCACACTAGATATGTAAGATCTGTGCTATATCAAGTGATTCAGAGTTCATCGTATCGGGAAGTGCAGATTAGACGGTGAGACTATGGGACGTCAAGACAGGTACCTGTAAGACCATGAGTGGTCACACTAATTCTGTATGATCTGTGGCTATATCCAGTGATTCAGAGTTCATCGTATCGGGAAGTTATGATAAAACGGTGAGACTATGGGACGTCAAGACAGGTACCTGTAAGACCATGAGTGGTCACACTAATTCTGTATGATCTGTGGCTATATCCAGTGATTCAGAGTTCATCGTATCGGGAAGTTATGATAAAACGGTGAGACTATGGGACGTCAAGACAGGTACCTGTAAGACCATGAGTGGTCACACTAATTCTGTATGATCTGTGGCTATATCCAGTGATTCAGAGTTCATCGTATCGGGAAGTTATGATAAAACGGTGAGACTATGGGACGTCAAGACAGGTACCTGTAAGACCATGAGTGGTCACACTAATTCTGTATGATCTGTGGCTATATCCAGTGATTCAGAGTTCATCGTATCGGGAAGTTATGATAAAACGGTGAGACTATGGGACGTCAAGACAGGTACCTGTAAGACCATGAGTGGTCACACTAATTAAGTAAATGCTGTGGCTATATCCAGTGATTCAGAGTTCATCGTATCGGGAAGTTATGATAAAACGGTGAGACTATGGGACGTCAAGACAGGTACCTGTAAGACCATGAGTGGTCACACTAATTCTGTATGATCTGTGGCTATATCCAGTGATTCAGAGTTCATCGTATCGGGAAGTTATGATAAAACGGTGAGACTATGGGACGTCAAGACAGGTACCTGTAAGACCATGAGTGGTCACACTAGATATGTAAGATCTGTGGCTATATCCAGTGATTCAGAGTTCATCGTATCGGGAAGTTATGATAAAACGGTGAGACTATGGGACGTCAAGACAGGTACCTGTAAGACCATGAGTGGTCACACTAATTAAGTAAATGCTGTGGCTATATCAAGTGATTCAGAGTTCATCGTATCGGGAAGTTCTGATAATACGGTGAGACTATGGGACGTCAAGACAGGTACCTGTAAGACCATGAGTGGTCACACTAGATATGTAAGATCTGTGCTATATCAAGTGATTCAGAGTTCATCGTATCGGGAAGTGCAGATTAGACGGTGAGACTATGGGACGTCAAGACAGGTACCTGTAAGACCATGAGTGGTCACACTAATTCTGTATGATCTGTGGCTATATCCAGTGATTCAGAGTTCATCGTATCGGGAAGTTATGATAAAACGGTGAGACTATGGGACGTCAAGACAGGTACCTGTAAGACCATGAGTGGTCACACTAATTCTGTATGATCTGTGGCTATATCCAGTGATTCAGAGTTCATCGTATCGGGAAGTTATGATAAAACGGTGAGACTATGGGACGTCAAGACAGGTACCTGTAAGACCATGAGTGGTCACACTAATTCTGTAAGATCTGTGGCTATATCCAGTGATTCAGAGTTCATCGTATCGGGAAGTTATGATAAAACGGTGAGACTATGGGACGTCAAGACAGGTACCTGTAAGACCATGAGTGGTCACACTAATTCTGTATGATCTGTGGCTATATCCAGTGATTCAGAGTTCATCGTATCGGGAAGTTATGATAAAACGGTGAGACTATGGGACGTCAAGACAGGTACCTGTAAGACCATGAGTGGTCACACTAATTCTGTATGATCTGTGGCTATATCCAGTGATTCAGAGTTCATCGTATCGGGAAGTTATGATAAAACGGTGAGACTATGGGACGTCAAGACAGGTACCTGTAAGACCATGAGTGGTCACACTAATTCTGTATGATCTGTGGCTATATCCAGTGATTCAGAGTTCATCGTATCGGGAAGTTATGATAAAACGGTGAGACTATGGGACGTCAAGACAGGTACCTGTAAGACCATGAGTGGTCACACTAATTAAGTAAATGCTGTGGCTATATCCAGTGATTCAGAGTTCATCGTATCGGGAAGTTATGATAAAACGGTGAGACTATGGGACGTCAAGACAGGTACCTGTAAGACCATGAGTGGTCACACTAATTAAGTAAATGCTGTGGCTATATCCAGTGATTCAGAGTTCATCGTATCGGGAAGTTATGATAAAACGGTGAGACTATGGGACGTCAAGACAGGTACCTGTAAGACCATGAGTGGTCACACTAATTCTGTATGATCTGTGGCTATATCCAGTGATTCAGAGTTCATCGTATCGGGAAGTTATGATAAAACGGTGAGACTATGGGACGTCAAGACAGGTACCTGTAAGACCATGAGTGGTCACACTAGATATGTAAGATCTGTGGCTATATCCAGTGATTCAGAGTTCATCGTATCGGGAAGTTATGATAAAACGGTGAGACTATGGGACGTCAAGACAGGTACCTGTAAGACCATGAGTGGTCACACTAATTCTGTATGATCTGTGGCTATATCCAGTGATTCAGAGTTCATCGTATCGGGAAGTTATGATAAAACGGTGAGACTATGGGACGTCAAGACAGGTACCTGTAAGACCATGAGTGGTCACACTAATTAAGTAAATGCTGTGGCTATATCAAGTGATTCAGAGTTCATCGTATCGGGAAGTTATGATAAAACGGTGAGACTATGGGACGTCAAGACAGGTACCTGTAAGACCATGAGTGGTCACACTAATTAAGTAAATGCTGTGGCTATATCCAGTGATTCAGAGTTCATCGTATCGGGAAGTTATGATAAAACGGTGAGACTATGGGACGTCAAGACAGGTACCTGTAAGACCATGAGTGGTCACACTAATTCTGTATGATCTGTGGCTATATCCAGTGATTCAGAGTTCATCGTATCGGGAAGTTATGATAAAACGGTGAGACTATGGGACGTCAAGACAGGTACCTGTAAGACCATGAGTGGTCACACTAGATATGTAAGATCTGTGGCTATATCCAGTGATTCAGAGTTCATCGTATCGGGAAGTTATGATAAAACGGTGAGACTATGGGACGTCAAGACAGGTACCTGTAAGACCATGAGTGGTCACACTAATTCTGTAAGATCTGTGGCTATATCCAGTGATTCAGAGTTCATCGTATCGGGAAGTTATGATAAAACGGTGAGACTATGGGACGTCAAGACAGGTACCTGTAAGACCATGAGTGGTCACACTAATTAAGTAAATGCTGTGGCTATATCCAGTGATTCAGAGTTCATCGTATCGGGAAGTTATGATAAAACGGTGAGACTATGGGACGTCAAGACAGGTACCTGTAAGACCATGAGTGGTCACACTAATTCTGTATGATCTGTGGCTATATCCAGTGATTCAGAGTTCATCGTATCGGGAAGTTATGATAAAACGGTGAGACTATGGGACGTCAAGACAGGTACCTGTAAGACCATGAGTGGTCACACTAATTCTGTATGATCTGTGGCTATATCCAGTGATTCAGAGTTCATCGTATCGGGAAGTTATGATAAAACGGTGAGACTATGGGACGTCAAGACAGGTACCTGTAAGACCATGAGTGGTCACACTAATTAAGTAAATGCTGTGGCTATATCCAGTGATTCAGAGTTCATCGTATCGGGAAGTTATGATAAAACGGTGAGACTATGGGACGTCAAGACAGGTACCTGTAAGACCATGAGTGGTCACACTAATTCTGTAAGATCTGTGGCTATATCCAGTGATTCAGAGTTCATCGTATCGGGAAGTTATGATAAAACGGTGAGACTATGGGACGTCAAGACAGGTACCTGTAAGACCATGAGTGGTCACACTAATTCTGTATGATCTGTGGCTATATCCAGTGATTCAGAGTTCATCGTATCGGGAAGTTATGATAAAACGGTGAGACTATGGGACGTCAAGACAGGTACCTGTAAGACCATGAGTGGTCACACTAATTCTGTATGATCTGTGGCTATATCCAGTGATTCAGAGTTCATCGTATCGGGAAGTTATGATAAAACGGTGAGACTATGGGACGTCAAGACAGGTACCTGTAAGACCATGAGTGGTCACACTAATTCTGTAAGATCTGTGGCTATATCCAGTGATTCAGAGTTCATCGTATCGGGAAGTTATGATAAAACGGTGAGACTATGGGACGTCAAGACAGGTACCTGTAAGACCATGAGTGGTCACACTAATTCTGTAAGATCTGTGGCTATATCCAGTGATTCAGAGTTCATCGTATCGGGAAGTTATGATAAAACGGTGAGACTATGGGACGTCAAGACAGGTACCTGTAAGACCATGAGTGGTCACACTAATTCTGTATGATCTGTGGCTATATCCAGTGATTCAGAGTTCATCGTATCGGGAAGTTATGATAAAACGGTGAGACTATGGGACGTCAAGACAGGTACCTGTAAGACCATGAGTGGTCACACTAATTCTGTATGATCTGTGGCTATATCCAGTGATTCAGAGTTCATCGTATCGGGAAGTTATGATAAAACGGTGAGACTATGGGACGTCAAGACAGGTACCTGTAAGACCATGAGTGGTCACACTAATTAAGTAAATGCTGTGGCTATATCCAGTGATTCAGAGTTCATCGTATCGGGAAGTTATGATAAAACGGTGAGACTATGGGACGTCAAGACAGGTACCTGTAAGACCATGAGTGGTCACACTAATTCTGTAAGATCTGTGGCTATATCCAGTGATTCAGAGTTCATCGTATCGGGAAGTTATGATAAAACGGTGAGACTATGGGACGTCAAGACAGGTACCTGTAAGACCATGAGTGGTCACACTAATTCTGTATGATCTGTGGCTATATCCAGTGATTCAGAGTTCATCGTATCGGGAAGTTATGATAAAACGGTGAGACTATGGGACGTCAAGACAGGTACCTGTAAGACCATGAGTGGTCACACTAATTCTGTATGATCTGTGGCTATATCCAGTGATTCAGAGTTCATCGTATCGGGAAGTTATGATAAAACGGTGAGACTATGGGACGTCAAGACAGGTACCTGTAAGACCATGAGTGGTCACACTAATTCTGTATGATCTGTGGCTATATCCAGTGATTCAGAGTTCATCGTATCGGGAAGTTATGATAAAACGGTGAGACTATGGGACGTCAAGACAGGTACCTGTAAGACCATGAGTGGTCACACTAATTCTGTAAGATCTGTGGCTATATCCAGTGATTCAGAGTTCATCGTATCGGGAAGTTATGATAAAACGGTGAGACTATGGGACGTCAAGACAGGTACCTGTAAGACCATGAGTGGTCACACTAATTCTGTAAGATCTGTGGCTATATCCAGTGATTCAGAGTTCATCGTATCGGGAAGTTATGATAAAACGGTGAGACTATGGGACGTCAAGACAGGTACCTGTAAGACCATGAGTGGTCACACTAATTCTGTATGATCTGTGGCTATATCCAGTGATTCAGAGTTCATCGTATCGGGAAGTTATGATAAAACGGTGAGACTATGGGACGTCAAGACAGGTACCTGTAAGACCATGAGTGGTCACACTAATTCTGTAAGATCTGTGGCTATATCCAGTGATTCAGAGTTCATCGTATCGGGAAGTTATGATAAAACGGTGAGACTATGGGACGTCAAGACAGGTACCTGTAAGACCATGAGTGGTCACACTAATTCTGTAAGATCTGTGGCTATATCCAGTGATTCAGAGTTCATCGTATCGGGAAGTTATGAAAAAACGGTGAGACTATGGGACGTCAAGACAGGTACCTGTAAGACCATGAGTGGTCACACTAATTCTGTATGATCTGTGGCTATATCCAGTGATTCAGAGTTCATCGTATCGGGAAGTTATGATAAAACGGTGAGACTATGGGACGTCAAGACAGGTACCTGTAAGACCATGAGTGGTCACACTAATTCTGTATGATCTGTGGCTATATCCAGTGATTCAGAGTTCATCGTATCGGGAAGTTATGATAAAACGGTGAGACTATGGGACGTCAAGACAGGTACCTGTAAGACCATGAGTGGTCACACTAATTCTGTATGATCTGTGGCTATATCCAGTGATTCAGAGTTCATCGTATCGGGAAGTTATGATAAAACGGTGAGACTATGGGACGTCAAGACAGGTACCTGTAAGACCATGAGTGGTCACACTAATTCTGTAAGATCTGTGGCTATATCCAGTGATTCAGAGTTCATCGTATCGGGAAGTGCAGATTAGACGGTGAGACTATGGGACGTCAAGACAGGTACCTGTAAGACCATGAGTGGTCACACTAATTCTGTATGATCTGTGGCTATATCCAGTGATTCAGAGTTCATCGTATCGGGAAGTTATGATAAAACGGTGAGACTATGGGACGTCAAGACAGGTACCTGTAAGACCATGAGTGGTCACACTAATTCTGTATGATCTGTGGCTATATCCAGTGATTCAGAGTTCATCGTATCGGGAAGTTATGATAAAACGGTGAGATTATGGGACGTCAAGACAGGTACCTGTAAGACCATGAGTGGTCACACTAATTAAGTAAATGCTGTGGCTATATCCAGTGATTCAGAGTTCATCGTATCGGGAAGTTCTGATAATACGGTGAGACTATGGGACGTCAAGACAGGTACCTGTAAGACCATGAGTGGTCACACTAGATATGTAAGATCTGTGCTATATCAAGTGATTCAGAGTTCATCGTATCGGGAAGTGCAGATTAGACGGTGAGACTATGGGACGTCAAGACAGGTACCTGTAAGACCATGAGTGGTCACACTAATTCTGTATGATCTGTGGCTATATCCAGTGATTCAGAGTTCATCGTATCGGGAAGTTATGATAAAACGGTGAGACTATGGGACGTCAAGACAGGTACCTGTAAGACCATGAGTGGTCACACTAATTCTGTATGATCTGTGGCTATATCCAGTGATTCAGAGTTCATCGTATCGGGAAGTTATGATAAAACGGTGAGACTATGGGACGTCAAGACAGGTACCTGTAAGACCATGAGTGGTCACACTAATTCTGTATGATCTGTGGCTATATCCAGTGATTCAGAGTTCATCGTATCGGGAAGTTATGATAAAACGGTGAGACTATGGGACGTCAAGACAGGTACCTGTAAGACCATGAGTGGTCACACTAATTCTGTATGATCTGTGGCTATATCCAGTGATTCAGAGTTCATCGTATCGGGAAGTTATGATAAAACGGTGAGACTATGGGACGTCAAGACAGGTACCCTGTAAGACCATGAGTGGTCACACTAATTCTGTATGATCTGTGGCTATATCCAGTGATTCAGAGTTCATCGTATCGGGGAAGTTATGATAAAACGGTGAGACTATGGGACGTCAAGACAGGTACCTGTAAGACCATGAGTGGTCACACTAATTCTGTAAGATCTGTGGCTATATCCAGTGATTCAGAGTTCATCGTATCGGGAAGTGCAGATTAGACGGTGAGACTATGGGACGTCAAGACAGGTACCTGTAAGACCATGAGTGGTCACCACTAATTCTGTATGATCTGTGGCTATATCCAGTGATTCAGAGTTCATCGTATCGGGAAGTTATGATAAAACGGTGAGACTATGGGACGTCAAGACAGGTACCTGTAAGACCATGAGTGGTCACACTAATTCTGTATGATCTGTGGCTATATCCAGTGATTCAGAGTTCATCGTATCGGGAAGTTATGATAAAACGGTGAGATTATGGGACGTCAAGACAGGTACCTGTAAGACCATGAGTGGTCACACTAATTAAGTAAATGCTGTGGCTATATCAAGTGATTCAGAGTTCATCGTATCGGGAAGTTCTGATAATACGGTGAGACTATGGGACGTCAAGACAGGTACCTGTAAGACCATGAGTGGTCACACTAGATATGTAAGATCTGTGCTATATCAAGTGATTCAGAGTTCATCGTATCGGGAAGTTCAGATTAGACGGTGAGACTATGGACGTCAAGACAGGTACCTGTAAGACCATGAGTGGTCACACTAATTCTGTATGATCTGTGGCTATATCCAGTGATTCAGAGTTCATCGTATCGGGAAGTTATGATAAAACGGTGAGACTATGGGACGTCAAGACAGGTACCTGTAAGACCATGAGTGGTCACACTAATTCTGTATGATCTGTGGCTATATCCAGTGATTCAGAGTTCATCGTATCGGGAAGTTATGATAAAACGGTGAGACTATGGGACGTCAAGACAGGTACCTGTAAGACCATGAGTGGTCACACTAATTCTGTAAGATCTGTGGCTATATCCAGTGATTCAGAGTTCATCGTATCGGGAAAGTTATGATAAAACGGTGAGACTATGGGACGTCAAGACAGGTACCTGTAAGACCATGAGTGGTCACACTAATTAAGTAAATGCTGTGGCTATATCCAGTGATTCAGAGTTCATCGTATCGGGAAGTTATGATAAAACGGTGAGACTATGGGACGTCAAGACAGGTACCTGTAAGACCATGAGTGGTCACACTAATTCTGTATGATCTGTGGCTATATCCAGTGATTCAGAGTTCATCGTATCGGGAAGTTATGATAAAACGGTGAGACTATGGGACGTCAAGACAGGTACCTGTAAGACCATGAGTGGTCACACTAATTCTGTATGATCTGTGGCTATATCCAGTGATTCAGAGTTCATCGTATCGGGAAGTTATGATAAAACGGTGAGACTATGGGACGTCAAGACAGGTACCTGTAAGACCATGAGTGGTCACACTAATTCTGTAAGATCTGTGGCTATATCCAGTGATTCAGAGTTCATCGTATCGGGAAGTTATGATAAAACGGTGAGACTATGGGACGTCAAGACAGGTACCTGTAAGACCATGAGTGGTCACACTAGATATGTATGATCTGTGGCTATATCCAGTGATTCAGAGTTCATCGTATCGGGAAGTTATGATAAAACGGTGAGACTATGGGGACGTCAAGACAGGTACCTGTAAGACCATGAGTGGTCACACTAATTCTGTATGATCTGTGGCTATATCCAGTGATTCAGAGTTCATCGTATCGGGAAGTTATGATAAAACGGTGAGACTATGGGACGTCAAGACAGGTACCTGTAAGACCATGAGTGGTCACACTAATTCTGTATGATCTGTGGCTATATCCAGTGATTCAGAGTTCATCGTATCGGGAAGTTATGATAAAACGGTGAGACTATGGGACGTCAAGACAGGTACCTGTAAGACCATGAGTGGTCACACTAATTCTGTAAGATCTGTGGCTATATCCAGTGATTCAGAGTTCATCGTATCGGGAAGTGCAGATTAGACGGTGAGACTATGGGACGTCAAGACAGGTACCTGTAAGACCATGAGTGGTCACACTAATTCTGTATGATCTGTGGCTATATCCAGTGATTCAGAGTTCATCGTATCGGGAAGTTATGATAAAACGGTGAGACTATGGGACGTCAAGACAGGTACCTGTAAGACCATGAGTGGTCACACTAATTCTGTATGATCTGTGGCTATATCCAGTGATTCAGAGTTCATCGTATCGGGAAGTTATGATAAAACGGTGAGACTATGGGACGTCAAGACAGGTACCTGTAAGACCATGAGTGGTCACACTAATTCTGTATGATCTGTGGCTATATCCAGTGATTCAGAGTTCATCGTATCGGGAAGTTATGATAAAACGGTGAGACTATGGGACGTCAAGACAGGTACCTGTAAGACCATGAGTGGTCACACTAATTCTGTATGATCTGTGGCTATATCCAGTGATTCAGAGTTCATCGTATCGGGAAGTTATGATAAAACGGTGAGACTATGGGACGTCAAGACAGGTACCTGTAAGACCATGAGTGGTCACACTAGATATGTAAGATCTGTGGCTATATCCAGTGATTCAGAGTTCATCGTATCGGGAAGTTATGATAAAACGGTGAGACTATGGGACGTCAAGACAGGTACCTGTAAGACCATGAGTGGTCACACTAATTCTGTAAGATCTGTGGCTATATCCAGTGATTCAGAGTTCATCGTATCGGGAAGTGCAGATTAGACGGTGAGACTATGGGACGTCAAGACAGGTACCTGTAAGACCATGAGTGGTCACACTAATTCTGTATGATCTGTGGCTATATCCAGTGATTCAGAGTTCATCGTATCGGGAAGTTATGATAAAACGGTGAGACTATGGGACGTCAAGACAGGTACCTGTAAGACCATGAGTGGTCACACTAATTCTGTATGATCTGTGGCTATATCCAGTGATTCAGAGTTCATCGTATCGGGAAGTTATGATAAAACGGTGAGACTATGGGACGTCAAGACAGGTACCTGTAAGACCATGAGTGGTCACACTAATTCTGTAAGATCTGTGGCTATATCCAGTGATTCAGAGTTCATCGTATCGGGAAGTGCAGATTAGACGGTGAGACTATGGGACGTCAAGACAGGTACCTGTAAGACCATGAGTGGTCACACTAATTCTGTATGATCTGTGGCTATATCCAGTGATTCAGAGTTCATCGTATCGGGAAGTTATGATAAAACGGTGAGACTATGGGACGTCAAGACAGGTACCTGTAAGACCATGAGTGGTCACACTAATTCTGTATGATCTGTGGCTATATCCAGTGATTCAGAGTTCATCGTATCGGGAAGTTATGATAAAACGGTGAGACTATGGGACGTCAAGACAGGTACCTGTAAGACCATGAGTGGTCACACTAATTCTGTAAGATCTGTGGCTATATCCAGTGATTCAGAGTTCATCGTATCGGGAAGTTATGATAAAACGGTGAGACTATGGGACGTCAAGACAGGTACCTGTAAGACCATGAGTGGTCACACTAATTCTGTATGATCTGTGGCTATATCCAGTGATTCAGAGTTCATCGTATCGGGAAGTTATGATAAAACGGTGAGACTATGGGACGTCAAGGACAGGTACCTGTAAGACCATGAGTGGTCACACTAATTCTGTATGATCTGTGGCTATATCCAGTGATTCAGAGTTCATCGTATCGGGAAGTTATGATAAAACGGTGAGACTATGGGACGTCAAGACAGGTACCTGTAAGACCATGAGTGGTCACACTAGATATGTAAGATCTGTGCTATATCAAGTGATTCAGAGTTCATCGTATCGGGAAGTTCAGATTAGACGGTGAGACTATGGGACGTCAAGACAGGTACCTGTAAGACCATGAGTGGTCACACTAATTCTGTATGATCTGTGGCTATATCCAGTGATTCAGAGTTCATCGTATCGGGAAGTTATGATAAAACGGTGAGACTATGGGACGTCAAGACAGGTACCTGTAAGACCATGAGTGGTCACACTAATTCTGTAAGATCTGTGGCTATATCCAGTGATTCAGAGTTCATCGTATCGGGAAGTTATGATAAAACGGTGAGACTATGGGACGTCAAGACAGGTACCTGTAAGACCATGAGTGGTCACACTAATTCTGTATGATCTGTGGCTATATCCAGTGATTCAGAGTTCATCGTATCGGGAAGTTATGATAAAACGGTGAGACTATGGGACGTCAAGACAGGTACCTGTAAGACCATGAGTGGTCACACTAATTCTGTATGATCTGTGGCTATATCCAGTGATTCAGAGTTCATCGTATCGGGAAGTTATGATAAAACGGTGAGACTATGGGACGTCAAGACAGGTACCTGTAAGACCATGAGTGGTCACACTAATTCTGTATGATCTGTGGCTATATCCAGTGATTCAGAGTTCATCGTATCGGGAAGTTATGATAAAACGGTGAGACTATGGGGACGTCAAGACAGGTACCTGTAAGACCATGAGTGGTCACACTAATTCTGTATGATCTGTGGCTATATCCAGTGATTCAGAGTTCATCGTATCGGGAAGTTATGATAAAACGGTGAGACTATGGGACGTCAAGACAGGTACCTGTAAGACCATGAGTGGTCACACTAATTCTGTAAGATCTGTGGCTATATCCAGTGATTCAGAGTTCATCGTATCGGGAAGTGCAGATTAGACGGTGAGACTATGGGACGTCAAGACAGGTACCTGTAAGACCATGAGTGGTCACACTAGATATGTAAGATCTGTGGCTATATCCAGTGATTCAGAGTTCATCGTATCGGGAAGTTATGATAAAACGGTGAGACTATGGGACGTCAAGACAGGTACCTGTAAGACCATGAGTGGTCACACTAATTCTGTATGATCTGTGGCTATATCCAGTGATTCAGAGTTCATCGTATCGGGAAGTTATGATAAAACGGTGAGACTATGGGACGTCAAGACAGGTACCTGTAAGACCATGAGTGGTCACACTAATTCTGTAAGATCTGTGGCTATATCCAGTGATTCAGAGTTCATCGTATCGGGAAGTTATGATAAAACGGTGAGACTATGGGACGTCAAGACAGGTACCTGTAAGACCATGAGTGGTCACACTAATTCTGTATGATCTGTGGCTATATCCAGTGATTCAGAGTTCATCGTATCGTGAAGTTATGATAAAACGGTGAGACTATGGGACGTCAAGACAGGTACCTGTAAGACCATGAGTGGTCACACTAATTCTGTATGATCTGTGGCTATATCCAGTGATTCAGAGTTCATCGTATCGGGAAGTTATGATAAAACGGTGAGACTATGGGACGTCAAGACAGGTACCTGTAAGACCATGAGTGGTCACACTAATTCTGTATGATCTGTGGCTATATCCAGTGATTCAGAGTTCATCGTATCGGGAAGTGCAGATTAGACGGTGAGACTATGGGACGTCAAGACAGGTACCTGTAAGACCATGAGTGGTCACACTAATTCTGTATGATCTGTGGCTATATCCAGTGATTCAGAGTTCATCGTATCGGGAAGTGCAGATTAGACGGTGAGACTATGGGACGTCAAGACAGGTACCTGTAAGACCATGAGTGGTCACACTAATTCTGTATGATCTGTGGCTATATCCAGTGATTCAGAGTTCATCGTATCGGGAAGTTATGATAAAACGGTGAGACTATGGGACGTCAAGACAGGTACCTGTAAGACCATGAGTGGTCACACTAATTCTGTATGATCTGTGGCTATATCCAGTGATTCAGAGTTCATCGTATCGGGAAGTTATGATAAAACGGTGAGACTATGGGACGTCAAGACAGGTACCTGTAAGACCATGAGTGGTCACACTAATTCTGTAAGATCTGTGGCTATATCCAGTGATTCAGAGTTCATCGTATCGGGAAGTTATGATAAAACGGTGAGACTATGGGACGTCAAGACAGGTACCTGTAAGACCATGAGTGGTCCACACTAGATATGTAAGATCTGTGCTATATCAAGTGATTCAGAGTTCATCGTATCGGGAAGTGCAGATTAGACGGTGAGACTATGGGACGTCAAGACAGGTTACCTGTAAGACCATGAGTGGTCACACTAATTCTGTATGATCTGTGGCTATATCCAGTGATTCAGAGTTTCATCGTATCGGGAAGTTATGATAAAACGGTGAGACTATGGGACGTCAAGACAGGTACCTGTAAGACCATGAGTGGTCACACTAATTCTGTAAGATCTGTGGCTATATCCAGTGATTCAGAGTTCATCGTATCGGGAAGTTATGATAAAACGGTGAGGACTATGGGACGTCAAGACAGGTACCTGTAAGACCATGAGTGGTCACACTAGATATGTAAGATCTGTGGCTATATCCAGTGATTCAGAGTTCATCGTATCGGGAAGTTATGATAAAACGGTGAGACTATGGGACGTCAAGACAGGTACCTGTAAGACCATGAGTGGTCACACTAATTCTGTAAGATCTGTGGCTATATCCAGTGATTCAGAGTTCATCGTATCGGAAGTGCAGATTAGACGGTGAGACTATGGGACGTCAAGACAGGTACCTGTAAGACCATGAGTGGTCCACACTAATTATGTATGATCTGTGGCTATATCCAGTGATTCAGAGTTCATCGTATCGGGAAGTTCTGATAATACGGTGAGACTATGGGACGTCAAGACAGGTACCTGTAAGACCATGAGTGGTCACACTAATTCTGTATGATCTGTGGCTATATCCAGTGATTCAGAGTTCATCGTATCGGGAAGTTATGATAAAACGGTGAGACTATGGGACGTCAAGACAGGTACCTGTAAGACCATGAGTGGTCACACTAATTCTGTATGATCTGTGGCTATATCCAGTGATTCAGAGTTCATCGTATCGGGAAGTTATGATAAAACGGTGAGACTATGGGACGTCAAGACAGGTACCTGTAAGACCATGAGTGGTCACACTAATTCTGTATGATCTGTGGCTATATCCAGTGATTCAGAGTTCATCGTATCGGGAAGTGCAGATTAGACGGTGAGACTATGGGACGTCAAGACAGGTACCTGTAAGACCATGAGTGGTCACACTAATTCTGTATGATCTGTGGCTATATCCAGTGATTCAGAGTTCATCGTATCGGGAAGTTATGATAAAACGGTGAGACTATGGGACGTCAAGACAGGTACCTGTAAGACCATGAGTGGTCACACTAATTCTGTATGATCTGTGGCTATATCCAGTCATTCAGAGTTCATCGTATCGGGAAGTTATGATAAAACGGTGAGACTATGGGACGTCAAGACAGGTACCTGTAAGTCCATGAGTGGTCACACTAGATATGTATGATCTGTGGCTATATCCAGTGATTCAGAGTTCATCGTATCGGGAAGTTATGATAAAAACGGTGAGACTATGGGACGTCAAGACAGGTACCTGTAAGACCATGAGTGGTCACACTAATTCTGTATGATCTGTGGCTATATCCAGTGATTCAGAGTTCATCGTATCGGGAAGTTATGATAAAACGGTGAGACTATGGGACATCAAGACAGGTACCTGTAAGACCATGAGTGGTCACACTAATTCTGTATGATCTGTGGCTATATCCAGTGATTCAGAGTTCATCGTATCGGGAAGTTATGATAAAACGGTGAGACTATGGGACGTCAAGACAGGTACCTGTAAGACCATGAGTGGTCACACTAGATATGTAAGATCTGTGCTATATCAAGTGATTCAGAGTTCATCGTATCGGGAAGTTATGATAAAACGGTGAGACTATGGGACGTCAAGACAGGTACCTGTAAGACCATGAGTGGTCACACTAGATATGTAAGATCTGTGGCTATATCCAGTGATTCAGATTTCATCGTATCGGGAAGTGCAGATTAGACGGTGAGACTATGGGACGTCAAGACAGGTACCTGTAAGACCATGAGTGGTCACACTAATTCTGTATGATCTGTGGCTATATCCAGTGATTCAGAGTTCATCGTATCGGGAAGTTATGATAAAACGGTGAGACTATGGGACGTCAAGACAGGTACCTGTAAGACCATGAGTGGTCACACTAATTCTGTATGATCTGTGGCTATATCCAGTGATTCAGAGTTCATCGTATCGGGAAGTGCAGATTAGACGGTGAGACTATGGGACGTCAAGACAGGTACCTGTAAGACCATGAGTGGTCACACTAATTCTGTAAGATCTGTGCTATATCAAGTGATTCAGAGTTCATCGTATCGGGAAGTGCAGATTAGACGGTGAGACTATGGGACGTCAAGACAGGTACCTGTAAGACCATGAGTGGTCACACTAATTCTGTATGATCTGTGGCTATATCCAGTGATTCAGAGTTCATCGTATCGGGAAGTTATGATAAAACGGTGAGACTATGGGACGTCAAGACAGGTACCTGTAAGACCATGAGTGGTCACACTAATTCTGTAAGATCTGTGGCTATATCCAGTGATTCAGAGTTCATCGTATCGGGAAGTTATGATAAAACGGTGAGACTATGGGACGTCAAGACAGGTACCTGTAAGACCATGAGTGGTCACACTAATTCTGTATGATCTGTGGCTATATCCAGTGATTCAGAGTTCATCGTATCGTGAAGTTATGATAAAACGGTGAGACTATGGGACGTCAAGACAGGTACCTGTAAGACCATGAGTGGTCACACTAATTCTGTATGATCTGTGGCTATATCCAGTGATTCAGAGTTCATCGTATCGGGAAGTTATGATAAAACGGTGAGACTATGGGACGTCAAGACAGGTACCTGTAAGACCATGAGTGGTCACACTAATTCTGTATGATCTGTGGCTATATCCAGTGATTCAGAGTTCATCGTATCGGGAAGTTATGATAAAACGGTGAGACTATGGGACGTCGAAGACAGGTACCTGTAAGACCATGAGTGGTCACACTAATTTCTGTATGATCTGTGGCTATATCCAGTGATTCAGAGTTCATCGTATCGGGAAGTTATGATAAAACGGTGAGACTATGGGACGTCAAGACAGGTACCTGTAAGACCATGAGTGGTCACACTAATTCTGTATGATCTGTGGCTATATCCAGTGATTCAGAGTTCATCGTATCGGGAAGTTATGATAAAACGGTGAGATTATGGGACGTCAAGACAGGTACCTGTAAGACCATGAGTGGTCACACTAATTAAGTAAATGCTGTGGCTATATCCAGTGATTCAGAGTTCATCGTATCGGGAAGTTCTGATAATACGGTGAGACTATGGGACGTCAAGACAGGTACCTGTAAGACCATGAGTGGTCACACTAGATATGTAAGATCTGTGCTATATCAAGTGATTCAGAGTTCATCGTATCGGGAAGTGCAGATTAGACGGTGAGACTATGGGACGTCAAGACAGGTACCTGTAAGACCATGAGTGGTCACACTAATTCTGTATGATCTGTGGCTATATCCAGTGATTCAGAGTTCATCGTATCGGGAAGTTATGATAAAACGGTGAGACTATGGGACGTCAAGACAGGTACCTGTAAGACCATGAGTGGTCACACTAATTCTGTATGATCTGTGGCTATATCCAGTGATTCAGAGTTCATCGTATCGGGAAGTTATGATAAAACGGTGAGACTATGGGACGTCAAGACAGGTACCTGTAAGACCATGAGTGGTCACACTAATTCTGTATGATCTGTGGCTATATCCAGTGATTCAGAGTTCATCGTATCGGGAAGTTATGATAAAACGGTGAGACTATGGGACGTCAAGACAGGTACCTGTAAGACCATGAGTGGTCACACTAATTCTGTATGATCTGTGGCTATATCCAGTGATTCAGAGTTCATCGTATCGGGAAGTTATGATAAAACGGTGAGACTATGGGACGTCAAGACAGGTACCTGTAAGACCATGAGTGGTCACACTAATTCTGTATGATCTGTGGCTATATCCAGTGATTCAGAGTTCATCGTATCGGGAAGTTATGATTTATCGGTGAGACTATGGGACGTCAAGACAGGTACCTGTAAGACCATGAGTGGTCACACTAGATATGTAAGATATGTGGCTATATCCAGTGATTCAGAGTTCATCGTATCGGGAAGTTATGATAAAACGGTGAGACTATGGGACGTCAAGACAGGTACCTGTAAGACCATGAGTGGTCACACTAATTCTGTATGATCTGTGGCTATATCCAGTGATTCAGAGTTCATCGTATCGGGAAGTTATGATAAAACGGTGAGACTATGGGACGTCAAGACAGGTACCTGTAAGACCATGAGTGGTCACACTAATTCTGTAAGATCTGTGGCTATATCAAGTGATTCAGAGTTCATCGTATCGGGAAGTTATGATAAAACGGTGAGACTATGGGACGTCAAGACAGGTACCTGTAAGACCATGAGTGGTCACACTAATTCTGTATGATCTGTGGCTATATCCAGTGATTCAGAGTTCATCGTATCGGGAAGTTATGATAAAACGGTGAGACTATGGGACGTCAAGACAGGTACCTGTAAGACATGAGTGGTCACACTAATTCTGTATGATCTGTGGCTATATCCAGTGATTCAGAGTTCATCGTATCGGGAAGTTATGATAAAACGGTGAGACTATGGGACGTCAAGACAGGTACCTGTAAGACCATGAGTGGTCACACTAATTCTGTATGATCTGTGGCTATATCCAGTGATTCAGAGTTCATCGTATCGGGAAGTTATGATAAAACGGTGAGACTATGGGACGTCAAGACAGGTACCTGTAAGACCATGAGTGGTCACACTAGATATGTAAGATCTGTGCTATATCCAGTCATTCAGAGTTCATCGTATCGGGAAGTTATGATTTATCGGTGAGACTATGGGACGTCAAGACAGGTACCTGTAAGACCATGAGTGGTCACACTAGTCATGTATCATCTGTGGCTATATCCAGTGATTCAGAGTTCATCGTATCGGGAAGTTATGATAAAACGGTGAGACTATGGGACGTCAAGACAGGTACCTGTAAGACCATGAGTGGTCACACTAATTCTGTATGATCTGTGGCTATATCCAGTGATTCAGAGTTCATCGTATCGGGAAGTTATGATAAAACGGTGAGACTATGGGACGTCAAGACAGGTACCTGTAAGACCATGAGTGGTCACACTAATTCTGTATGATCTGTGGCTATATCCAGTGATTCAGAGTTCATCGTATGGGAAGTTATGATAAAACGGTGAGACTATGGGACGTCAAGACAGGTACCTGTAAGACCATGAGTGGTCACACTAATTCTGTATGATCTGTGGCTATATCCAGTGATTCAGAGTTCATCGTATCGGGAAGTTATGATAAAACGGTGAGACTATGGGACGTCAAGACAGGTACCTGTAAGACCATGAGTGGTCACACTAATTCTGTATGATCTGTGGCTATATCCAGTGATTCAGAGTTCATCGTATCGGGAAGTTATGATAAAACGGTGAGACTAGGGACGTCAAGACAGGTACCTGTAAGACCATGAGTGGTCACACTAATTCTGTATGATCTGTGGCTATATCCAGTGATTCAGAGTTCATCGTATCGGGAAGTTCTGATAATACGGTGAGACTATGGGACGTCAAGACAGGTACCTGTAAGACCATGAGTGGTCACACTAATTCTGTATGATCTGTGGCTATATCCAGTGATTCAGAGTTCATCGTATCGGGAAGTTATGATAAAACGGTGAGACTATGGGACGTCAAGACAGGTACCTGTAAGACCATGAGTGGTCACACTAATTCTGTATGATCTGTGGCTATATCCAGTGATTCAGAGTTCATCGTATCGGGAAGTGCAGATTAGACGGTGAGACTATGGGACGTCAAGACAGGTACCTGTAAGACCATGAGTGGTCACACTAGATATGTAAGATCTGTGGCTATATCCAGTGATTCAGAGTTCATCGTATCGGGAAGTTATGATAAAACGGTGAGACTATGGGACGTCAAGACAGGTACCTGTAAGACCATGAGTGGTCACACTAATTCTGTATGATCTGTGGCTATATCCAGTCATTCAGAGTTCATCGTATCGGGAAGTTATGATAAAACGGTGAGACTATGGGACGTCAAGACAGGTACCTGTAAGACCATGAGTGGTCACACTAATTCTGTATGATCTGTGGCTATATCCAGTGATTCAGAGTTCATCGTATCGGGAAGTGCAGATTAGACGGTGAGACTATGGGACGTCAAGACAGGTACCTGTAAGACCATGAGTGGTCACACTAATTCTGTATGATCTGTGGCTATATCCAGTGATTCAGAGTTCATCGTATCGGGAAGTGCAGATTAGACGGTGAGACTATGGGACGTCAAGACAGGTACCTGTAAGACCATGAGTGGTCACACTAATTCTGTATGATCTGTGGCTATATCCAGTGATTCAGAGTTCATCGTATCGGGAAGTGCAGATTAGACGGTGAGACTATGGGACGTCAAGACAGGTACCTGTAAGACCATGAGTGGTCACACTAATTCTGTATGATCTGTGGCTATATCCAGTGATTCAGAGTTCATCGTATCGGGAAGTTATGATAAAACGGTGAGACTATGGGACGTCAAGACAGGTACCTGTAAGATCATGAGTGGTCACACTAATTCTGTAAGATCTGTGGCTATATCCAGTGATTCAGAGTTCATCGTATCGGGAAGTTATGATAAAACGGTGAGACTATGGGACGTCAAGACAGGTACCTGTAAGACCATGAGTGGTCACACTAATTCTGTATGATCTGTGGCTATATCCAGTGATTCAGAGTTCATCGTATCGGGAAGTGCAGATAATACGGTGAGACTATGGGACGTCAAGACAGGTACCTGTAAGACCATGAGTGGTCACACTAATTCTGTATCATCTGTGGCTATATCCAGTGATTCAGAGTTCATCGTATCGGGAAGTTCAGATTAGACGGTGAGACTATGGGACGTCAAGACAGGTACCTGTAAGACCATGAGTGGTCACACTAATTCTGTATGATCTGTGGCTATATCCAGTGATTCAGAGGTTCATCGTATCGGGAAGTGCAGATAATACGGTGAGACTATGGGACGTCAAGACAGGTACCTGTAAGACCATGAGTGGTCACACTAATTCTGTATGATCTGTGGCTATATCCAGTGATTCAGAGTTCATCGTATCGGGAAGTTATGATAAAACGGTGAGACTATGGGACGTCAAGACAGGTACCTGTAAGACCATGAGTGGTCACACTAATTCTGTATGATCTGTGGCTATATCAAGTGATTCAGAGTTCATCGTATCGGGAAGTTATGATAAAACGGTGAGACTATGGGACATCAAGACAGGTACCTGTAAGACCATGAGTGGTCACACTAATTCTGTATGATCTGTGGCTATATCCAGTGATTCAGAGTTCATCGTATCGGGAAGTTATGATAAAACGGTGAGACTATGGGACGTCAAGACAGGTACCTGTAAGACCATGAGTGGTCACACTAATTCTGTATGATCTGTGGCTATATCCAGTGATTCAGAGTTCATCGTATCGGGAAGTTATGATAAAACGGTGAGACTATGGGACGTCAAGACAGGTACCTGTAAGACCATGAGTGGTCACACTAATTCTGTATGATCTGTGGCTATATCCAGTGATTCAGAGTTCATCGTATCGGGAAGTTATGATAAAACGGTGAGACTATGGGACGTCAAGACAGGTACCTGTAAGACCATGAGTGGTCACACTAATTCTGTATGATCTGTGGCTATATCCAGTGATTCAGAGTTCATCGTATCGGGAAGTTATGATAAAACGGTGAGGACTATGGGACGTCAAGACAGGTACCTGTAAGACCATGAGTGGTCACACTAATTCTGTATGATCTGTGGCTATATCCAGTGATTCAGAGTTCATCGTATCGGGAAGTTCAGATTAGACGGTGAGACTATGGGACGTCAAGACAGGTACCTGTAAGACCATGAGTGGTCACACTAATTCTGTAAGATCTGTGGCTATATCCAGTGATTCAGAGTTCATCGTATCGGGAAGTTATGATAAAACGGTGAGACTATGGGACGTCAAGACAGGTACCTGTAAGACCATGAGTGGTCACACTAATTCTGTATGATCTGTGGCTATATCCAGTGATTCAGAGTTCATCGTATCGGGAAGTTATGATAAAACGGTGAGACTATGGGACGTCAAGACAGGTACCTGTAAGACCATGAGTGGTCACACTAATTCTGTATCATCTGTGGCTATATCCAGTGATTCAGAGTTCATCGTATCGGGAAGTTATGATAAAACGGTGAGACTATGGGACGTCAAGACAGGTACCTGTAAGACCATGAGTGGTCACACTAATTCTGTATGATCTGTGGCTATATCCAGTGATTCAGAGTTCATCGTATCGGGAAGTGCAGATTAGACGGTGAGACTATGGGACGTCAAGACAGGTACCTGTAAGACCATGAGTGGTCACACTAATTCTGTATGATCTGTGGCTATATCCAGTGATTCAGAGTTCATCGTATCGGGAAGTTATGATAAAACGGTGAGACTATGGGACGTCAAGACAGGTACCTGTAAGACCATGAGTGGTCACACTAATTCTGTATGATCTGTGGCTATATCCAGTGATTCAGAGTTCATCGTATCGGGAAGTTCAGATTAGACGGTGAGACTATGGGACGTCAAGACAGGTACCTGTAAGACCATGAGTGGTCACACTAATTCTGTAAGATCTGTGGCTATATCCAGTGATTCAGAGTTCATCGTATCGGGAAGTTATGATAAAACGGTGAGACTATGGGACGTCAAGACAGGTACCTGTAAGACCATGAGTGGTCACACTAATTCTGTATGATCTGTGGCTATATCCAGTGATTCAGAGTTCATCGTATCGGGAAGTTATGATAAAACGGTGAGACTATGGGACGTCAAGACAGGTACCTGTAAGACCATGAGTGGTCACACTAATTCTGTATCATCTGTGGCTATATCCAGTGATTCAGAGTTCATCGTATCGGGAAGTTATGATAAAACGGTGAGACTATGGGACGTCAAGACAGGTACCTGTAAGACCATGAGTGGTCACACTAATTCTGTATGATCTGTGGCTATATCCAGTGATTCAGAGTTCATCGTATCGGGAAGTGCAGATTAGACGGTGAGACTATGGGACGTCAAGACAGGTACCTGTAAGACCATGAGTGGTCACACTAATTCTGTATGATCTGTGGCTATATCCAGTGATTCAGAGTTCATCGTATCGGGAAGTGCAGATAATACGGTGAGACTATGGGACGTCAAGACAGGTACCTGTAAGACCATGAGTGGTCACACTAATTCTGTATGATCTGTGGCTATATCCAGTGATTCAGAGTTCATCGTATCGGGAAGTTCAGATTAGACGGTGAGACTATGGGACGTCAAGACAGGTACCTGTAAGACCATGAGTGGTCACACTAATTCTGTAAGATCTGTGGCTATATCCAGTGATTCAGAGTTCATCGTATCGGGAAGTTATGATAAAACGGTGAGACTATGGGACGTCAAGACAGGTACCTGTAAGACCATGAGTGGTCACACTAGATATGTAAGATCTGTGCTATATCAAGTGATTCAGAGTTCATCGTATCGGGAAGTTATGATAAAACGGTGAGACTATGGGACGTCAAGACAGGTACCTGTAAGACCATGAGTGGTCACACTAGTCATGTATCATCTGTGGCTATATCCAGTGATTCAGAGTTCATCGTATCGGGAAGTTATGATAAAACGGTGAGACTATGGGACGTCAAGACAGGTACCTGTAAGACCATGAGTGGTCACACTAATTCTGTATGATCTGTGGCTATATCCAGTGATTCAGAGTTCATCGTATCGGGAAGTTATGATAAAACGGTGAGACTATGGGACGTCAAGACAGGTACCTGTAAGACCATGAGTGGTCACACTAATTCTGTATGATCTGTGGCTATATCCAGTGATTCAGAGTTCATCGTATGGGAAGTTATGATAAAACGGTGAGACTATGGGACGTCAAGACAGGTACCTGTAAGACCATGAGTGGTCACACTAATTCTGTATGATCTGTGGCTATATCCAGTGATTCAGAGTTCATCGTATCGGGAAGTTATGATAAAACGGTGAGACTATGGGACGTCAAGACAGGTACCTGTAAGACCATGAGTGGTCACACTAATTCTGTATGATCTGTGGCTATATCCAGTGATTCAGAGTTCATCGTATCGGGAAGTTATGATAAAACGGTGAGACTATGGGACGTCAAGACAGGTACCTGTAAGACCATGAGTGGTCACACTAATTCTGTATCATCTGTGGCTATATCCAGTGATTCAGAGTTCATCGTATCGGGAAGTTATGATAAAACGGTGAGACTATGGGACGTCAAGACAGGTACCTGTAAGACCATGAG
Organism: Loxodes magnus; assembly: GCA_946699065.1. NCBI lineage: Eukaryota > Ciliophora > Karyorelictea > Loxodida > Loxodidae > Loxodes > Loxodes magnus. The sequence continues at coordinate 45,780 of CAMPDV010001684.1, forward strand.
TGGTCACACTAATTCTGTATGATCTGTGGCTATATCCAGTGATTCAGAGTTCATCGTATCGGGAAGTGCAGATAATACGGTGAGACTATGGGACGTCAAGACAGGTACCTGTAAGACCATGAGTGGTCACACTAATTCTGTATCATCTGTGGCTATATCCAGTGATTCAGAGTTCATCGTATCGGGAAGTTCAGATTAGACGGTGAGACTATGGGACGTCAAGACAGGTACCTGTAAGACCATGAGTGGTCACACTAATTCTGTATCATCTGTGGCTATATCCAGTGATTCAGAGTTCATCGTATCGGGAAGTTATGATAAAACGGTGAGACTATGGGACGTCAAGACAGGTACCTGTAAGACCATGAGTGGTCACACTAATTCTGTATGATCTGTGGCTATATCAAGTGATTCAGAGTTCATCGTATCGGGAAGTTATGATAAAACGGTGAGACTATGGGACATCAAGACAGGTACCTGTAAGACCATGAGTGGTCACACTAATTCTGTATGATCTGTGGCTATATCAAGTGATTCAGAGTTCATCGTATCGGGAAGTTATGATAAAACGGTGAGACTATGGGACGTCAAGACAGGTACCTGTAAGACCATGAGTGGTCACACTAATTAAGTAAATGTTGTGGCTATATCCAGTGATTCAGAGTTCATCGTATCGGGAAGTTATGATAAAACGGTGAGACTATGGGACGTCAAGACAGGTACCTGTAAGACCATGAGTGGTCACACTAATTCTGTATGATCTGTGGCTATATCCAGTGATTCAGAGTTCATCGTATCGGGAAGTTATGATAAAACGGTGAGACTATGGGACGTCAAGACAGGTACCTGTAAGACCATGAGTGGTCACACTAATTCTGTATGATCTGTGGCTATATCCAGTGATTCAGAGTTCATCGTATCGGGAAGTTATGATAAAACGGTGAGACTATGGGACGTCAAGACAGGTACCTGTAAGACCATGAGTGGTCACACTAATTCTGTATGATCTGTGGCTATATCCAGTGATTCAGAGTTCATCGTATCGGGAAGTTATGATAAAACGGTGAGACTATGGGACGTCAAGACAGGTACCTGTAAGACCATGAGTGGTCACACTAATTCTGTATGATCTGTGGCTATATCCAGTGATTCAGAGTTCATCGTATCGGGAAGTGCAGATTAGACGGTGAGACTATGGGACGTCAAGACAGGTACCTGTAAGACCATGAGTGGTCACACTAATTCTGTATGATCTGTGGCTATATCCAGTGATTCAGAGTTCATCGTATCGGGAAGTTATGATAAAACGGTGAGACTATGGGACGTCAAGACAGGTACCTGTAAGACCATGAGTGGTCACACTAATTCTGTATGATCTGTGGCTATATCCAGTGATTCAGAGTTCATCGTATCGGGAAGTGCAGATAATACGGTGAGACTATGGGACGTCAAGACAGGTACCTGTAAGACCATGAGTGGTCACACTAATTCTGTATGATCTGTGGCTATATCCAGTGATTCAGAGTTCATCGTATCGGGAAGATTAGACGGTGAGACTATGGGACGTCAAGACAGGTACCTGTAAGACCATGAGTGGTCACACTAATTCTGTAAGATCTGTGGCTATATCCAGTGATTCAGAGTTCATCGTATCGGGAAGTTATGATAAAACGGTGAGACTATGGGACGTCAAGACAGGTACCTGTAAGACCATGAGTGGTCACACTAGATATGTAAGATCTGTGCTATATCAAGTGATTCAGAGTTCATCGTATCGGGAAGTTATGATAAAACGGTGAGACTATGGGACGTCAAGACAGGTACCTGTAAGACCATGAGTGGTCACACTAGTCATGTATCATCTGTGGCTATATCCAGTGATTCAGAGTTCATCGTATCGGGAAGTTCAGATTAGACGGTGAGACTATGGGACGTCAAGACAGGTACCTGTAAGACCATGAGTGGTCACACTAATTCTGTAAGATCTGTGGCTATATCAAGTGATTCAGAGTTCATCGTATCGGGAAGTTATGATAAAACGGTGAGACTATGGGACATCAAGACAGGTACCTGTAAGACCATGAGTGGTCACACTAATTCTGTATGATCTGTGGCTATATCCAGTGATTCAGAGTTCATCGTATCGGGAAGTTATGATAAAACGGTGAGACTATGGGACGTCAAGACAGGTACCTGTAAGACCATGAGTGGTCACACTAATTCTGTAAGATCTGTGGCTATATCCAGTGATTCAGAGTTCATCGTATCGGGAAGTTATGATAAAACGGTGAGACTATGGGACGTCAAGACAGGTACCTGTAAGACCATGAGTGGTCACACTAATTCTGTATGATCTGTGGCTATATCCAGTGATTCAGAGTTCATCGTATCGGGAAGTGCAGATTAGACGGTGAGACTATGGGACGTCAAGACAGGTACCTGTAAGACCATGAGTGGTCACACTAATTCTGTATGATCTGTGGCTATATCCAGTGATTCAGAGTTCATCGTATCGGGAAGTGCAGATTAGACGGTGAGACTATGGGACGTCAAGACAGGTACCTGTAAGACCATGAGTGGTCACACTAATTCTGTATGATCTGTGGCTATATCCAGTGATTCAGAGTTCATCGTATCGGGAAGTTATGATAAAACGGTGAGACTATGGGACGTCAAGACAGGTACCTGTAAGATCATGAGTGGTCACACTAATTCTGTAAGATCTGTGGCTATATCCAGTGATTCAGAGTTCATCGTATCGGGAAGTTATGATAAAACGGTGAGACTATGGGACGTCAAGACAGGTACCTGTAAGACCATGAGTGGTCACACTAATTCTGTATGATCTGTGGCTATATCCAGTGATTCAGAGTTCATCGTATCGGGAAGTGCAGATAATACGGTGAGACTATGGGACGTCAAGACAGGTACCTGTAAGACCATGAGTGGTCACACTAATTCTGTATGATCTGTGGCTATATCCAGTGATTCAGAGTTCATCGTATCGGGAAGTTCAGATTAGACGGTGAGACTATGGGACGTCAAGACAGGTACCTGTAAGACCATGAGTGGTCACACTAATTCTGTATGATCTGTGGCTATATCCAGTGATTCAGAGTTCATCGTATCGGGAAGTTATGATAAAACGGTGAGACTATGGGACGTCAAGACAGGTACCTGTAAGACCATGAGTGGTCACACTAATTCTGTATGATCTGTGGCTATATCCAGTGATTCAGAGTTCATCGTATCGGGAAGTTATGATAAAACGGTGAGACTATGGGACATCAAGACAGGTACCTGTAAGACCATGAGTGGTCACACTAATTCTGTATGATCTGTGGCTATATCAAGTGATTCAGAGTTCATCGTATCGGGAAGTTATGATAAAACGGTGAGACTATGGGACGTCAAGACAGGTACCTGTAAGACCATGAGTGGTCACACTAATTAAGTAAATGTTGTGGCTATATCCAGTGATTCAGAGTTCATCGTATCGGGAAGTTATGATAAAACGGTGAGACTATGGGACGTCAAGACAGGTACCTGTAAGACCATGAGTGGTCACACTAATTCTGTATGATCTGTGGCTATATCCAGTGATTCAGAGTTCATCGTATCGGGAAGTTATGATAAAACGGTGAGACTATGGGACATCAAGACAGGTACCTGTAAGACCATGAGTGGTCACACTAATTCTGTATGATCTGTGGCTATATCCAGTGATTCAGAGTTCATCGTATCGGGAAGTTATGATAAAACGGTGAGACTATGGGACGTCAAGACAGGTACCTGTAAGACCATGAGTGGTCACACTAATTCTGTAAGATCTGTGGCTATATCCAGTGATTCAGAGTTCATCGTATCGGGAAGTTATGATAAAACGGTGAGACTATGGGACGTCAAGACAGGTACCTGTAAGACCATGAGTGGTCACACTAATTCTGTATGATCTGTGGCTATATCCAGTGATTCAGAGTTCATCGTATCGGGAAGTGCAGATTAGACGGTGAGACTATGGGACGTCAAGACAGGTACCTGTAAGACCATGAGTGGTCACACTAATTCTGTATGATCTGTGGCTATATCCAGTGATTCAGAGTTCATCGTATCGGGAAGTGCAGATTAGACGGTGAGACTATGGGACGTCAAGACAGGTACCTGTAAGACCATGAGTGGTCACACTAATTCTGTATGATCTGTGGCTATATCCAGTGATTCAGAGTTCATCGTATCGGGAAGTTATGATAAAACGGTGAGACTATGGGACGTCAAGACAGGTACCTGTAAGACCATGAGTGGTCACACTAATTCTGTATGATCTGTGGCTATATCCAGTGATTCAGAGTTCATCGTATCGGGAAGTTCAGATTAGACGGTGAGACTATGGGACGTCAAGACAGGTACCTGTAAGACCATGAGTGGTCACACTAATTCTGTAAGATCTGTGGCTATATCCAGTGATTCAGAGTTCATCGTATCGGGAAGTTATGATAAAACGGTGAGACTATGGGACGTCAAGACAGGTACCTGTAAGACCATGAGTGGTCACACTAGATATGTAAGATCTGTGCTATATCAAGTGATTCAGAGTTCATCGTATCGGGAAGTTATGATAAAACGGTGAGACTATGGGACGTCAAGACAGGTACCTGTAAGACCATGAGTGGTCACACTAGTCATGTATCATCTGTGGCTATATCCAGTGATTCAGAGTTCATCGTATCGGGAAGTTATGATAAAACGGTGAGACTATGGGACGTCAAGACAGGTACCTGTAAGACCATGAGTGGTCACACTAATTCTGTATGATCTGTGGCTATATCCAGTGATTCAGAGTTCATCGTATCGGGAAGTTATGATAAAACGGTGAGACTATGGGACGTCAAGACAGGTACCTGTAAGACCATGAGTGGTCACACTAATTCTGTATGATCTGTGGCTATATCCAGTGATTCAGAGTTCATCGTATGGGAAGTTATGATAAAACGGTGAGACTATGGGACGTCAAGACAGGTACCTGTAAGACCATGAGTGGTCACACTAATTCTGTATGATCTGTGGCTATATCCAGTGATTCAGAGTTCATCGTATCGGGAAGTTATGATAAAACGGTGAGACTATGGGACGTCAAGACAGGTACCTGTAAGACCATGAGTGGTCACACTAATTCTGTATGATCTGTGGCTATATCCAGTGATTCAGAGTTCATCGTATCGGGAAGTTATGATAAAACGGTGAGACTATGGGACGTCAAGACAGGTACCTGTAAGACCATGAGTGGTCACACTAATTCTGTATCATCTGTGGCTATATCCAGTGATTCAGAGTTCATCGTATCGGGAAGTTATGATAAAACGGTGAGACTATGGGACGTCAAGACAGGTACCTGTAAGACCATGAGTGGTCACACTAATTCTGTATGATCTGTGGCTATATCCAGTGATTCAGAGTTCATCGTATCGGGAAGTGCAGATAATACGGTGAGACTATGGGACGTCAAGACAGGTACCTGTAAGACCATGAGTGGTCACACTAATTCTGTATCATCTGTGGCTATATCCAGTGATTCAGAGTTCATCGTATCGGGAAGTTATGATAAAACGGTGAGACTATGGGACGTCAAGACAGGTACCTGTAAGACCATGAGTGGTCACACTAATTCTGTATGATCTGTGGCTATATCCAGTGATTCAGAGTTCATCGTATCGGGAAGTTATGATAAAACGGTGAGACTATGGGACGTCAAGACAGGTACCTGTAAGACCATGAGTGGTCACACTAATTCTGTATGATCTGTGGCTATATCAAGTGATTCAGAGTTCATCGTATCGGGAAGTTATGATAAAACGGTGAGACTATGGGACATCAAGACAGGTACCTGTAAGACCATGAGTGGTCACACTAATTCTGTATGATCTGTGGCTATATCAAGTGATTCAGAGTTCATCGTATCGGGAAGTTATGATAAAACGGTGAGACTATGGGACGTCAAGACAGGTACCTGTAAGACCATGAGTGGTCACACTAATTCTGTAAGATCTGTGGCTATATCAAGTGATTCAGAGTTCATCGTATCGGGAAGTTATGATAAAACGGTGAGACTATGGGACGTCAAGACAGGTACCTGTAAGACCATGAGTGGTCACACTAATTCTGTATCATCTGTGGCTATATCCAGTGATTCAGAGTTCATCGTATCGGGAAGTTCAGATTAGACGGTGAGACTATGGGACGTCAAGACAGGTACCTGTAAGACCATGAGTGGTCACACTAATTCTGTAAGATCTGTGGCTATATCAAGTGATCAGAGTTCATCGTATCGGGAAGTTATGATAAAACGGTGAGACTATGGGACATCAAGACAGGTACCTGTAAGACCATGAGTGGTCACACTAATTCTGTATGATCTGTGGCTATATCCAGTGATTCAGAGTTCATCGTATCGGGAAGTTATGATAAAACGGTGAGACTATGGGACGTCAAGACAGGTACCTGTAAGACCATGAGTGGTCACACTAATTCTGTATGATCTGTGGCTATATCCAGTGATTCAGAGTTCATCGTATCGGGAAGTGCAGATTAGACGGTGAGACTATGGGACGTCAAGACAGGTACCTGTAAGACCATGAGTGGTCACACTAATTCTGTATGATCTGTGGCTATATCCAGTGATTCAGAGTTCATCGTATCGGGAAGTTATGATAAAACGGTGAGACTATGGGACGTCAAGACAGGTACCTGTAAGACCATGAGTGGTCACACTAATTCTGTATGATCTGTGGCTATATCCAGTGATTCAGAGTTCATCGTATCGGGAAGTGCAGATAATACGGTGAGACTATGGGACGTCAAGACAGGTACCTGTAAGACCATGAGTGGTCACACTAATTCTGTATGATCTGTGGCTATATCCAGTGATTCAGAGTTCATCGTATCGGGAAGTTCAGATTAGACGGTGAGACTATGGGACGTCAAGACAGGTACCTGTAAGACCATGAGTGGTCACACTAATTCTGTAAGATCTGTGGCTATATCCAGTGATTCAGAGTTCATCGTATCGGGAAGTTATGATAAAACGGTGAGACTATGGGACGTCAAGACAGGTACCTGTAAGACCATGAGTGGTCACACTAGATATGTAAGATCTGTGCTATATCAAGTGATTCAGAGTTCATCGTATCGGGAAGTTATGATAAAACGGTGAGACTATGGGACGTCAAGACAGGTACCTGTAAGACCATGAGTGGTCACACTAGTCATGTATCATCTGTGGCTATATCCAGTGATTCAGAGTTCATCGTATCGGGAAGTTATGATAAAACGGTGAGACTATGGGACGTCAAGACAGGTACCTGTAAGACCATGAGTGGTCACACTAATTCTGTATGATCTGTGGCTATATCCAGTGATTCAGAGTTCATCGTATCGGGAAGTTATGATAAAACGGTGAGACTATGGGACGTCAAGACAGGTACCTGTAAGACCATGAGTGGTCACACTAATTCTGTATGATCTGTGGCTATATCCAGTGATTCAGAGTTCATCGTATGGGAAGTTATGATAAAACGGTGAGACTATGGGACGTCAAGACAGGTACCTGTAAGACCATGAGTGGTCACACTAATTCTGTATGATCTGTGGCTATATCCAGTGATTCAGAGTTCATCGTATCGGGAAGTTATGATAAAACGGTGAGACTATGGGACGTCAAGACAGGTACCTGTAAGACCATGAGTGGTCACACTAATTCTGTATGATCTGTGGCTATATCCAGTGATTCAGAGTTCATCGTATCGGAAGTTATGATAAAACGGTGAGACTATGGGACGTCAAGACAGGTACCTGTAAGACCATGAGTGGTCACACTAATTCTGTATCATCTGTGGCTATATCCAGTGATTCAGAGTTCATCGTATCGGGAAGTTATGATAAAACGGTGAGACTATGGGACGTCAAGACAGGTACCTGTAAGACCATGAGTGGTCACACTAATTCTGTAAGATCTGTGGCTATATCAAGTGATTCAGAGTTCATCGTATCGGGAAGTTATGATAAAACGGTGAGACTATGGGACGTCAAGACAGGTACCTGTAAGACCATGAGTGGTCACACTAATTCTGTATCATCTGTGGCTATATCCAGTGATTCAGAGTTCATCGTATCGGGAAGTTCAGATTAGACGGTGAGACTATGGGACGTCAAGACAGGTACCTGTAAGACCATGAGTGGTCACACTAATTCTGTAAGATCTGTGGCTATATCAAGTGATTCAGAGTTCATCGTATCGGGAAGTTATGATAAAACGGTGAGACTATGGGACATCAAGACAGGTACCTGTAAGACCATGAGTGGTCACACTAATTCTGTATGATCTGTGGCTATATCCAGTGATTCAGAGTTCATCGTATCGGGAAGTTATGATAAAACGGTGAGACTATGGGACGTCAAGACAGGTACCTGTAAGACCATGAGTGGTCACACTAATTCTGTAAGATCTGTGGCTATATCCAGTGATTCAGAGTTCATCGTATCGGGAAGTTATGATAAAACGGTGAGACTATGGGACGTCAAGACAGGTACCTGTAAGACCATGAGTGGTCACACTAATTCTGTATGATCTGTGGCTATATCCAGTGATTCAGAGTTCATCGTATCGGGAAGTGCAGATTAGACGGTGAGACTATGGGACGTCAAGACAGGTACCTGTAAGACCATGAGTGGTCACACTAATTCTGTATGATCTGTGGCTATATCCAGTGATTCAGAGTTCATCGTATCGGGAAGTGCAGATTAGACGGTGAGACTATGGGACGTCAAGACAGGTACCTGTAAGACCATGAGTGGTCACACTAATTCTGTATGATCTGTGGCTATATCCAGTGATTCAGAGTTCATCGTATCGGGAAGTTATGATAAAACGGTGAGACTATGGACGTCAAGACAGGTACCTGTAAGATCATGAGTGGTCACACTAATTCTGTAAGATCTGTGGCTATATCCAGTGATTCAGAGTTCATCGTATCGGGAAGTTATGATAAAACGGTGAGACTATGGGACGTCAAGACAGGTACCTGTAAGACCATGAGTGGTCACACTAATTCTGTATGATCTGTGGCTATATCCAGTGATTCAGAGTTCATCGTATCGGGAAGTGCAGATAATACGGTGAGACTATGGGACGTCAAGACAGGTACCTGTAAGACCATGAGTGGTCACACTAATTCTGTATCATCTGTGGCTATATCCAGTGATTCAGAGTTCATCGTATCGGGAAGTTCAGATTAGACGGTGAGACTATGGGACGTCAAGACAGGTACCTGTAAGACCATGAGTGGTCACACTAATTCTGTATGATCTGTGGCTATATCCAGTGATTCAGAGTTCATCGTATCGGGAAGTTATGATAAAACGGTGAGACTATGGGACGTCAAGACAGGTACCTGTAAGACCATGAGTGGTCACACTAATTCTGTATGATCTGTGGCTATATCCAGTGATTCAGAGTTCATCGTATCGGGAAGTTATGATAAAACGGTGAGACTATGGGACATCAAGACAGGTACCTGTAAGACCATGAGTGGTCACACTAATTCTGTATGATCTGTGGCTATATCAAGTGATTCAGAGTTCATCGTATCGGGAAGTTATGATAAAACGGTGAGACTATGGGACGTCAAGACAGGTACCTGTAAGACCATGAGTGGTCACACTAATTAAGTAAATGTTGTGGCTATATCCAGTGATTCAGAGTTCATCGTATCGGGAAGTTATGATAAAACGGTGAGACTATGGGACGTCAAGACAGGTACCTGTAAGACCATGAGTGGTCACACTAATTCTGTATGATCTGTGGCTATATCCAGTGATTCAGAGTTCATCGTATCGGGAAGTTATGATAAAACGGTGAGACTATGGGACGTCAAGACAGGTACCTGTAAGACCATGAGTGGTCACACTAATTCTGTATGATCTGTGGCTATATCCAGTGATTCAGAGTTCATCGTATCGGGAAGTTATGATAAAACGGTGAGACTATGGGACGTCAAGACAGGTACCTGTAAGACCATGAGTGGTCACACTAATTCTGTATGATCTGTGGCTATATCCAGTGATTCAGAGTTCATCGTATCGGGAAGTTATGATAAAACGGTGAGACTATGGGACGTCAAGACAGGTACCTGTAAGACCATGAGTGGTCACACTAATTCTGTATGATCTGTGGCTATATCCAGTGATTCAGAGTTCATCGTATCGGGAAGTGCAGATTAGACGGTGAGACTATGGGACGTCAAGACAGGTACCTGTAAGACCATGAGTGGTCACACTAATTCTGTATGATCTGTGGCTATATCCAGTGATTCAGAGTTCATCGTATCGGGAAGTTATGATAAAACGGTGAGACTATGGGACGTCAAGACAGGTACCTGTAAGACCATGAGTGGTCACACTAATTCTGTATGATCTGTGGCTATATCCAGTGATTCAGAGTTCATCGTATCGGGAAGTTATGATAAAACGGTGAGACTATGGGACGTCAAGACAGGTACCTGTAAGACCATGAGTGGTCACACTAATTCTGTAAGATCTGTGGCTATATCCAGTGATTCAGAGTTCATCGTATCGGAAGTTATGATAAAACGGTGAGACTATGGGACGTCAAGACAGGTACCTGTAAGACCATGAGTGGTCACACTAATTCTGTATGATCTGTGGCTATATCCAGTGATTCAGAGTTCATCGTATCGGGAAGTTATGATAAAACGGTGAGACTATGGGACGTCAAGACAGGTACCTGTAAGACCATGAGTGGTCACACTAATTCTGTATCATCTGTGGCTATATCCAGTGATTCAGAGTTCATCGTATCGGGAAGTTATGATAAAACGGTGAGACTATGGGACGTCAAGACAGGTACCTGTAAGACCATGAGTGGTCACACTAATTCTGTATGATCTGTGGCTATATCCAGTGATTCAGAGTTCATCGTATCGGGAAGTGCAGATTAGACGGTGAGACTATGGGACGTCAAGACAGGTACCTGTAAGACCATGAGTGGTCACACTAATTCTGTATGATCTGTGGCTATATCCAGTGATTCAGAGTTCATCGTATCGGGAAGTGCAGATAATACGGTGAGACTATGGGACGTCAAGACAGGTACCTGTAAGACCATGAGTGGTCACACTAATTCTGTATGATCTGTGGCTATATCCAGTGATTCAGAGTTCATCGTATCGGGAAGTTCAGATTAGACGGTGAGACTATGGGACGTCAAGACAGGTACCTGTAAGACCATGAGTGGTCACACTAATTCTGTAAGATCTGTGGCTATATCCAGTGATTCAGAGTTCATCGTATCGGGAAGTTATGATAAAACGGTGAGACTATGGGACGTCAAGACAGGTACCTGTAAGACCATGAGTGGTCACACTAGATATGTAAGATCTGTGCTATATCAAGTGATTCAGAGTTCATCGTATCGGGAAGTTATGATAAAACGGTGAGACTATGGGACGTCAAGACAGGTACCTGTAAGACCATGAGTGGTCACACTAATTCTGTATGATCTGTGGCTATATCCAGTGATTCAGAGTTCATCGTATCGGGAAGTTATGATAAAACGGTGAGACTATGGGACGTCAAGACAGGTACCTGTAAGACCATGAGTGGTCACACTAATTCTGTATGATCTGTGGCTATATCCAGTGATTCAGAGTTCATCGTATCGGGAAGTTCAGATTAGACGGTGAGACTATGGGACGTCAAGACAGGTACCTGTAAGACCATGAGTGGTCACACTAATTCTGTAAGATCTGTGGCTATATCCAGTGATTCAGAGTTCATCGTATCGGGAAGTTATGATAAAACGGTGAGACTATGGGACGTCAAGACAGGTACCTGTAAGACCATGAGTGGTCACACTAATTCTGTATGATCTGTGGCTATATCCAGTGATTCAGAGTTCATCGTATCGGGAAGTTATGATAAAACGGTGAGACTATGGGACGTCAAGACAGGTACCTGTAAGACCATGAGTGGTCACACTAATTCTGTATCATCTGTGGCTATATCCAGTGATTCAGAGTTCATCGTATCGGGAAGTTATGATAAAACGGTGAGACTATGGGACGTCAAGACAGGTACCTGTAAGACCATGAGTGGTCACACTAATTCTGTATGATCTGTGGCTATATCCAGTGATTCAGAGTTCATCGTATCGGGAAGTGCAGATTAGACGGTGAGACTATGGGACGTCAAGACAGGTACCTGTAAGACCATGAGTGGTCACACTAATTCTGTATGATCTGTGGCTATATCCAGTGATTCAGAGTTCATCGTATCGGGAAGTGCAGATAATACGGTGAGACTATGGGACGTCAAGACAGGTACCTGTAAGACCATGAGTGGTCACACTAATTCTGTAAGATCTGTGGCTATATCCAGTGATTCAGAGTTCATCGTATCGGGAAGTTCAGATTAGACGGTGAGACTATGGGACGTCAAGACAGGTACCTGTAAGACCATGAGTGGTCACACTAATTCTGTATGATCTGTGGCTATATCCAGTGATTCAGAGTTCATCGTATCGGGAAGTTATGATAAAACGGTGAGACTATGGGACGTCAAGACAGGTACCTGTAAGACCATGAGTGGTCACACTAGATATGTAAGATCTGTGCTATATCAAGTGATTCAGAGTTCATCGTATCGGGAAGTTATGATAAAACGGTGAGACTATGGGACGTCAAGACAGGTACCTGTAAGACCATGAGTGGTCACACTAGTCATGTATCATCTGTGGCTATATCCAGTGATTCAGAGTTCATCGTATCGGGAAGTTATGATAAAACGGTGAGACTATGGGACGTCAAGACAGGTACCTGTAAGACCATGAGTGGTCACACTAATTCTGTATGATCTGTGGCTATATCCAGTGATTCAGAGTTCATCGTATCGGGAAGTTATGATAAAACGGTGAGACTATGGGACGTCAAGACAGGTACCTGTAAGACCATGAGTGGTCACACTAATTCTGTATGATCTGTGGCTATATCCAGTGATTCAGAGTTCATCGTATGGGAAGTTATGATAAAACGGTGAGACTATGGGACGTCAAGACAGGTACCTGTAAGACCATGAGTGGTCACACTAATTCTGTATGATCTGTGGCTATATCCAGTGATTCAGAGTTCATCGTATCGGGAAGTTATGATAAAACGGTGAGACTATGGGACGTCAAGACAGGTACCTGTAAGACCATGAGTGGTCACACTAATTCTGTAAGATCTGTGGCTATATCCAGTGATTCAGAGTTCATCGTATCGGGAAGTTATGATAAAACGGTGAGACTATGGGACGTCAAGACAGGTACCTGTAAGACCATGAGTGGTCACACTAATTCTGTATGATCTGTGGCTATATCCAGTGATTCAGAGTTCATCGTATCGGGAAGTTATGATAAAACGGTGAGACTATGGGACGTCAAGACAGGTACCTGTAAGACCATGAGTGGTCACACTAATTCTGTATCATCTGTGGCTATATCCAGTGATTCAGAGTTCATCGTATCGGGAAGTTATGATAAAACGGTGAGACTATGGGACGTCAAGACAGGTACCTGTAAGACCATGAGTGGTCACACTAATTCTGTATGATCTGTGGCTATATCCAGTGATTCAGAGTTCATCGTATCGGGAAGTGCAGATTAGACGGTGAGACTATGGGACGTCAAGACAGGTACCTGTAAGACCATGAGTGGTCACACTAATTCTGTATGATCTGTGGCTATATCCAGTGATTCAGAGTTCATCGTATCGGGAAGTGCAGATAATACGGTGAGACTATGGACGTCAAGACAGGTACCTGTAAGACCATGAGTGGTCACACTAATTCTGTATGATCTGTGGCTATATCCAGTGATTCAGAGTTCATCGTATCGGGAAGTTCAGATTAGACGGTGAGACTATGGGACGTCAAGACAGGTACCTGTAAGACCATGAGTGGTCACACTAATTCTGTAAGATCTGTGGCTATATCCAGTGATTCAGAGTTCATCGTATCGGGAAGTTATGATAAAACGGTGAGACTATGGGACGTCAAGACAGGTACCTGTAAGACCATGAGTGGTCACACTAGATATGTAAGATCTGTGCTATATCAAGTGATTCAGAGTTCATCGTATCGGGAAGTTATGATAAAACGGTGAGACTATGGGACGTCAAGACAGGTACCTGTAAGACCATGAGTGGTCACACTAATTCTGTATGATCTGTGGCTATATCCAGTGATTCAGAGTTCATCGTATCGGGAAGTTATGATAAAACGGTGAGACTATGGGACGTCAAGACAGGTACCTGTAAGACCATGAGTGGTCACCAACTAATTCTGTATGATCTGTGGCTATATCCAGTGATTCAGAGTTCATCGTATCGGGAAGTTCAGATTAGACGGTGAGACTATGGGACGTCAAGACAGGTACCTGTAAGACCATGAGTGGTCACACTAATTCTGTAAGATCTGTGGCTATATCCAGTGATTCAGAGTTCATCGTATCGGGAAGTTATGATAAAACGGTGAGACTATGGGACGTCAAGACAGGTACCTGTAAGACCATGAGTGGTCACACTAATTCTGTATGATCTGTGGCTATATCCAGTGATTCAGAGTTCATCGTATCGGGAAGTTATGATAAAACGGTGAGACTATGGGACGTCAAGACAGGTACCTGTAAGACCATGAGTGGTCACACTAATTCTGTATCATCTGTGGCTATATCCAGTGATTCAGAGTTCATCGTATCGGGAAGTTATGATAAAACGGTGAGACTATGGGACGTCAAGACAGGTACCTGTAAGACCATGAGTGGTCACACTAATTCTGTATGATCTGTGGCTATATCCAGTGATTCAGAGTTCATCGTATCGGGAAGTTATGATAAAACGGTGAGACTATGGGACGTCAAGACAGGTACCTGTAAGACCATGAGTGGTCACACTAATTCTGTATGATCTGTGGCTATATCCAGTGATTCAGAGTTCATCGTATCGGGAAGTGCAGATAATACGGTGAGACTATGGGACGTCAAGACAGGTACCTGTAAGACCATGAGTGGTCACACTAATTCTGTATGATCTGTGGCTATATCCAGTGATTCAGAGTTCATCGTATCGGGAAGTTCAGATTAGACGGTGAGACTATGGGACGTCAAGACAGGTACCTGTAAGACCATGAGTGGTCACACTAATTCTGTATGATCTGTGGCTATATCCAGTGATTCAGAGTTCATCGTATCGGAAGTTATGATAAAACGGTGAGACTATGGGACGTCAAGACAGGTACCTGTAAGACCATGAGTGGTCACACTAGATATGTAAGATCTGTGCTATATCAAGTGATTCAGAGTTCATCGTATCGGGAAGTTATGATAAAACGGTGAGACTATGGGACGTCAAGACAGGTACCTGTAAGACCATGAGTGGTCACACTAGTCATGTATCATCTGTGGCTATATCCAGTGATTCAGAGTTCATCGTATCGGGAAGTTATGATAAAACGGTGAGACTATGGGACGTCAAGACAGGTACCTGTAAGACCATGAGTGGTCACACTAATTCTGTATGATCTGTGGCTATAATCCAGTGATTCAGAGTTCATCGTATCGGGAAGTTATGATAAAACGGTGAGACTATGGGACGTCAAGACAGGTACCTGTAAGACCATGAGTGGTCACACTAATTCTGTATGATCTGTGGCTATATCCAGTGATTCAGAGTTCATCGTATGGGAAGTTATGATAAAACGGTGAGACTATGGGACGTCAAGACAGGTACCTGTAAGACCATGAGTGGTCACACTAATTCTGTATGATCTGTGGCTATATCCAGTGATTCAGAGTTCATCGTATCGGGAAGTTATGATAAAACGGTGAGACTATGGGACGTCAAGACAGGTACCTGTAAGACCATGAGTGGTCACACTAATTCTGTAAGATCTGTGGCTATATCCAGTGATTCAGAGTTCATCGTATCGGGAAGTTATGATAAAACGGTGAGACTATGGGACGTCAAGACAGGTACCTGTAAGACCATGAGTGGTCACACTAATTCTGTATGATCTGTGGCTATATCCAGTGATTCAGAGTTCATCGTATCGGGAAGTATGATAAAACGGTGAGACTATGGGACGTCAAGACAGGTACCTGTAAGACCATGAGTGGTCACACTAATTCTGTATCATCTGTGGCTATATCCAGTGATTCAGAGTTCATCGTATCGGGAAGTTATGATAAAACGGTGAGACTATGGGACGTCAAGACAGGTACCTGTAAGACCATGAGTGGTCACACTAATTCTGTATGATCTGTGGCTATATCCAGTGATTCAGAGTTCATCGTATCGGGAAGTGCAGATTAGACGGTGAGACTATGGGACGTCAAGACAGGTACCTGTAAGACCATGAGTGGTCACACTAATTCTGTATGATCTGTGGCTATATCCAGTGATTCAGAGTTCATCGTATCGGAAGTGCAGATAATACGGTGAGACTATGGGACGTCAAGACAGGTACCTGTAAGACCATGAGTGGTCACACTAATTCTGTATGATCTGTGGCTATATCCAGTGATTCAGAGTTCATCGTATCGGGAAGTTCAGATTAGACGGTGAGACTATGGGACGTCAAGACAGGTACCTGTAAGACCATGAGTGGTCACACTATTCTGTAAGATCTGTGGCTATATCCAGTGATTCAGAGTTCATCGTATCGGGAAGTTATGATAAAACGGTGAGACTATGGGACGTCAAGACAGGTACCTGTAAGACCATGAGTGGTCACACTAGATATGTAAGATCTGTGCTATATCAAGTGATTCAGAGTTCATCGTGTCGGGAAGTTATGATAAAACGGTGAGACTATGGGACGTCAAGACAGGTACCTGTAAGACCATGAGTGGTCACACTAATTCTGTATGATCTGTGGCTATATCCAGTGATTCAGAGTTCATCGTATCGGGAAGTTATGATAAAACGGTGAGGACTATGGGACGTCAAGACAGGTACCTGTAAGACCATGAGTGGTCACACTAATTCTGTATGATCTGTGGCTATATCCAGTGATTCAGAGTTCATCGTATCGGGAAGTTCAGATTAGACGGTGAGACTATGGGACGTCAAGACAGGTACCTGTAAGACCATGAGTGGTCACACTAATTCTGTAAGATCTGTGGCTATATCCAGTGATTCAGAGTTCATCGTATCGGGAAGTTATGATAAAACGGTGAGACTATGGGACGTCAAGACAGGTACCTGTAAGACCATGAGTGGTCACACTAATTCTGTATGATCTGTGGCTATATCCAGTGATTCAGAGTTCATCGTATCGGGAAGTTATGATAAAACGGTGAGACTATGGGACGTCAAGACAGGTACCTGTAAGACCATGAGTGGTCACACTAATTCTGTATCATCTGTGGCTATATCCAGTGATTCAGAGTTCATCGTATCGGGAAGTTATGATAAAACGGTGAGACTATGGGACGTCAAGACAGGTACCTGTAAGACCATGAGTGGTCACACTAATTCTGTATGATCTGTGGCTATATCCAGTGATTCAGAGTTCATCGTATCGGGAAGTTCTGATAAAACGGTGAGACTATGGGACGTCAAGACAGGTACCTGTAAGACCATGAGTGGTCACACTAATTCTGTATGATCTGTGGCTATATCCAGTGATTCAGAGTTCATCGTATCGGGAAGTTCTGATAATACGGTGAGACTATGGGACGTCAAGACAGGTACCTGTAAGACCATGAGTGGTCACACTAATTCTGTATGATCTGTGGCTATATCCAGTGATTCAGAGTTCATCGTATCGGGAAGTTATGATAAAACGGTGAGACTATGGGACGTCAAGACAGGTACCTGTAAGACCATGAGTGGTCACACTAATTCTGTATGATCTGTGGCTATATCCAGTGATTCAGAGTTCATCGTATCGGGAAGTTATGATAAAACGGTGAGACTATGGGACGTCAAGACAGGTACCTGTAAGACCATGAGTGGTCACACTAATTCTGTATGATCTGTGGCTATATCCAGTGATTCAGAGTTCATCGTATCGGGAAGTTATGATAAAACGGTGAGACTATGGGACGTCAAGACAGGTACCTGTAAGACCATGAGTGGTCACACTAATTAAGTAATGCTGTGGCTATATCCAGTGATTCAGAGTTCATCGTATCGGGAAGTTATGATAAAACGGTGAGACTATGGGACGTCAAGACAGGTACCTGTAAGACCATGAGTGGTCACACTAATTCTGTATGATCTGTGGCTATATCCAGTGATTCAGAGTTCATCGTATCGGGAAGTGCAGATTAGACGGTGAGACTATGGGACGTCAAGACAGGTACCTGTAAGACCATGAGTGGTCACACTAATTCTGTATGATCTGTGGCTATATCCAGTGATTCAGAGTTCATCGTATCGGGAAGTGCAGATAATACGGTGAGACTATGGGACGTCCAAGACAGGTACCTGTAAGACCATGAGTGGTCACACTAATTCTGTATGATCTGTGGCTATATCCAGTGATTCAGAGTTCATCGTATCGGGAAGTTATGATAAAACGGTGAGACTATGGGACGTCAAGACAGGTACCTGTAAGACCATGAGTGGTCACACTAATTCTGTATGATCTGTGGCTATATCCAGTGATTCAGAGTTCATCGTATCGGGAAGTTATGATAAAACGGTGAGACTATGGGACGTCAAGACAGGTACCTGTAAGACCATGAGTGGTCACACTAATTCTGTATGATCTGTGGCTATATCCAGTGATTCAGAGTTCATCGTATCGGGAAGTTATGATAAAACGGTGAGACTATGGGACGTCAAGACAGGTACCTGTAAGACCATGAGTGGTCACACTAATTCTGTATGATCTGTGGCTATATCCAGTGATTCAGAGTTCATCGTATCGGGAAGTTCTGATAATACGGTGAGACTATGGGACGTCAAGACAGGTACCTGTAAGACCATGAGTGGTCACACTAATTCTGTATGATCTGTGGCTATATCCAGTGATTCAGAGTTCATCGTATCGGGAAGTTATGATAAAACGGTGAGACTATGGGACGTCAAGACAGGTACCTGTAAGACCATGAGTGGTCACACTAATTCTGTATGATCTGTGGCTATATCCAGTGATTCAGAGTTCATCGTATCGGGAAGTTATGATAAAACGGTGAGACTATGGGACGTCAAGACAGGTACCTGTAAGACCATGAGTGGTCACACTAATTCTGTATGATCTGTGGCTATATCCAGTGATTCAGAGTTCATCGTATCGGGAAGTTATGATAAAACGGTGAGACTATGGGACGTCAAGACAGGTACCTGTAAGACCATGAGTGGTCACACTAATTCTGTATGATCTGTGGCTATATCCAGTGATTCAGAGTTCATCGTATCGGGAAGTTATGATAAAACGGTGAGACTATGGGACGTCAAGACAGGTACCTGTAAGACCATGAGTGGTCACACTAATTCTGTATGATCTGTGGCTATATCCAGTGATTCAGAGTTCATCGTATCGGGAAGTGCAGATTAGACGGTGAGACTATGGGACGTCAAGACAGGTACCTGTAAGACCATGAGTGGTCACACTAATTCTGTATCATCTGTGGCTATATCCAGTGATTCAGAGTTCATCGTATCGGGAAGTGCAGATAATACGGTGAGACTATGGGACGTCAAGACAGGTACCTGTAAGACCATGAGTGGTCACACTAATTCTGTATGATCTGTGGCTATATCCAGTGATTCAGAGTTCATCGTATCGGGAAGTTATGATAAAACGGTGAGACTATGGGACGTCAAGACAGGTACCTGTAAGACCATGAGTGGTCACACTAGATATGTAAGATCTGTGCTATATCAAGTGATTCAGAGTTCATCGTATCGGGAAGTTATGATAAAACGGTGAGACTATGGGACGTCAAGACAGGTACCTGTAAGACCATGAGTGGTCACACTAGTCATGTATCATCTGTGGCTATATCCAGTGATTCAGAGTTCATCGTATCGGGAAGTTATGATAAAACGGTGAGACTATGGGACGTCAAGACAGGTACCTGTAAGACCATGAGTGGTCACACTAATTCTGTATGATCTGTGGCTATATCCAGTGATTCAGAGTTCATCGTATCGGGAAGTGCAGATAATACGGTGAGACTATGGGACGTCAAGACAGGTACCTGTAAGACCATGAGTGGTCACACTAATTCTGTATGATCTGTGGCTATATCCAGTGATTCAGAGTTCATCGTATCGGGAAGTTCAGATTAGACGGTGAGACTATGGACGTCAAGACAGGTACCTGTAAGACCATGAGTGGTCACACTAATTCTGTAAGATCTGTGGCTATATCCAGTGATTCAGAGTTCATCGTATCGGGAAGTTATGATAAAACGGTGAGACTATGGGACGTCAAGACAGGTACCTGTAAGACCATGAGTGGTCACACTAGATATGTAAGATCTGTGCTATATCAAGTGATTCAGAGTTCATCGTATCGGGAAGTTATGATAAAACGGTGAGACTATGGGACGTCAAGACAGGTACCTGTAAGACCATGAGTGGTCACACTAGTCATGTATCATCTGTGGCTATATCCAGTGATTCAGAGTTCATCGTATCGGGAAGTTATGATAAAACGGTGAGACTATGGGACGTCAAGACAGGTACCTGTAAGACCATGAGTGGTCACACTAATTCTGTAAGATCTGTGGCTATATCCAGTGATTCAGAGTTCATCGTATCGGGAAGTTATGATAAAACGGTGAGACTATGGGACGTCAAGACAGGTACCTGTAAGACCATGAGTGGTCACACTAATTCTGTATGATCTGTGGCTATATCCAGTGATTCAGAGTTCATCGTATCGGGAAGTTATGATAAAACGGTGAGACTATGGGACGTCAAGACAGGTACCTGTAAGACCATGAGTGGTCACACTAATTCTGTATCATCTGTGGCTATATCCAGTGATTCAGAGTTCATCGTATCGGGAAGTTATGATAAAACGGTGAGACTATGGGACGTCAAGACAGGTACCTGTAAGACCATGAGTGGTCACACTAATTCTGTATCATCTGTGGCTATATCCAGTGATTCAGAGTTCATCGTATCGGGAAGTTATGATAAAACGGTGAGACTATGGGACGTCAAGACAGGTACCTGTAAGACCATGAGTGGTCACACTAATTCTGTATGATCTGTGGCTATATCCAGTGATTCAGAGTTCATCGTATCGGGAAGTTATGATAAAACGGTGAGACTATGGGACGTCAAGACAGGTACCTGTAAGACCATGAGTGGTCACACTAATTCTGTAAGATCTGTGGCTATATCCAGTGATTCAGAGTTCATCGTATCGGGAAGTTATGATAAAACGGTGAGACTATGGGACGTCAAGACAGGTACCTGTAAGACCATGAGTGGTCACACTAATTCTGTATGATCTGTGGCTATATCCAGTGATTCAGAGTTCATCGTATCGGGAAGTTATGATAAAACGGTGAGACTATGGGACGTCAAGACAGGTACCTGTAAGACCATGAGTGGTCACACTAATTCTGTATGATCTGTGGCTATATCCAGTGATTCAGAGTTCATCGTATCGGGAAGTTATGATAAAACGGTGAGACTATGGGACGTCAAGACAGGTACCTGTAAGACCATGAGTGGTCACACTAATTCTGTATGATCTGTGGCTATATCCAGTGATTCAGAGTTCATCGTATCGGGAAGTTCTGATAATACGGTGAGACTATGGGACGTCAAGACAGGTACCTGTAAGACCATGAGTGGTCACACTAATTCTGTATGATCTGTGGCTATATCCAGTCATTCAGAGTTCATCGTATCGGGAAGTTATGATTTATCGGTGAGACTATGGGACGTCAAGACAGGTACCTGTAAGACCATGAGTGGTCACACTAGATATGTAAGATCTGTGGCTATATCCAGTGATTCAGAGTTCATCGTATCGGGAAGTTATGATAAAACGGTGAGACTATGGGACGTCAAGACAGGTACCTGTAAGACCATGAGTGGTCACACTAATTCTGTATCATCTGTGGCTATATCCAGTGATTCAGAGTTCATCGTATCGGGAAGTTATGATAAAACGGTGAGACTATGGGACGTCAAGACAGGTACCTGTAAGACCATGAGTGGTCACACTAATTCTGTATGATCTGTGGCTATATCCAGTGATTCAGAGTTCATCGTATCGGGAAGTTATGATAAAACGGTGAGACTATGGGACGTCAAGACAGGTACCTGTAAGACCATGAGTGGTCACACTAATTCTGTATGATCTGTGGCTATATCCAGTCATTCAGAGTTCATCGTATCGGGAAGTTATGATAAAACGGTGAGACTATGGGACGTCAAGACAGGTACCTGTAAGACCATGAGTGGTCACACTAATTCTGTATGATCTGTGGCTATATCCAGTGATTCAGAGTTCATCGTATCGGGAAGTGCAGATTAGACGGTGAGACTATGGGACGTCAAGACAGGTACCTGTAAGACCATGAGTGGTCACACTAATTCTGTATGATCTGTGGCTATATCCAGTGATTCAGAGTTCATCGTATCGGGAAGTGCAGATTAGACGGTGAGACTATGGGACGTCAAGACAGGTACCTGTAAGACCATGAGTGGTCACACTAATTCTGTATGATCTGTGGCTATATCCAGTGATTCAGAGTTCATCGTATCGGGAAGTTATGATAAAACGGTGAGACTATGGGACGTCAAGACAGGTACCTGTAAGATCATGAGTGGTCACACTAATTCTGTAAGATCTGTGGCTATATCCAGTGATTCAGAGTTCATCGTATCGGGAAGTTATGATAAAACGGTGAGACTATGGGACGTCAAGACAGGTACCTGTAAGACCATGAGTGGTCACACTAATTCTGTATGATCTGTGGCTATATCCAGTGATTCAGAGTTCATCGTATCGGGAAGTTATGATAAAACGGTGAGACTATGGGACGTCAAGACAGGTACCTGTAAGACCATGAGTGGTCACACTAATTCTGTATCATCTGTGGCTATATCCAGTGATTCAGAGTTCATCGTATCGGGAAGTTCTGATAATACGGTGAGACTATGGGACGTCAAGACAGGTACCTGTAAGACCATGAGTGGTCACACTAATTCTGTATGATCTGTGGCTATATCCAGTGATTCAGAGTTCATCGTATCGGGAAGTTATGATAAAACGGTGAGACTATGGGACGTCAAGACAGGTACCTGTAAGACCATGAGTGGTCACACTAGATATGTAAGATCTGTGGCTATATCCAGTGATTCAGAGTTCATCGTATCGGGAAGTTATGATAAAACGGTGAGACTATGGGACGTCAAGACAGGTACCTGTAAGACCATGAGTGGTCACACTAATTCTGTAAGATCTGTGGCTATATCCAGTGATTCAGAGTTCATCGTATCGGGAAGTTATGATAAAACGGTGAGACTATGGGACGTCAAGACAGGTACCTGTAAGACCATGAGTGGTCACACTAATTCTGTATGATCTGTGGCTATATCCAGTGATTCAGAGTTCATCGTATGGGAAGTTATGATAAAACGGTGAGACTATGGAACGTCAAGACAGGTACCTGTAAGACCATGAGTGGTCACACTAATTCTGTATGATCTGTGGCTATATCCAGTGATTCAGAGTTCATCGTATCGGGAAGTTATGATAAAACGGTGAGACTATGGGACGTCAAGACAGGTACCTGTAAGACCATGAGTGGTCACACTAATTCTGTATGATCTGTGGCTATATCCAGTGATTCAGAGTTCATCGTATCGGGAAGTTATGATAAAACGGTGAGACTATGGGACGTCAAGACAGGTACCTGTAAGACCATGAGTGGTCACACTAATTCTGTATGATCTGTGGCTATATCCAGTGATTCAGAGTTCATCGTATCGGGAAGTGCAGATAATACGGTGAGACTATGGGACGTCAAGACAGGTACCTGTAAGACCATGAGTGGTCACACTAATTCTGTATGATCTGTGGCTATATCCAGTGATTCAGAGTTCATCGTATCGGGAAGTTATGATAAAACGGTGAGACTATGGGACGTCAAGACAGGTACCTGTAAGACCATGAGTGGTCACACTAATTCTGTATGATCTGT
The DNA here is from genome assembly GCA_946699065.1 of Loxodes magnus. Lineage (NCBI taxonomy): Eukaryota > Ciliophora > Karyorelictea > Loxodida > Loxodidae > Loxodes > Loxodes magnus. Next base: position 70,012 of record CAMPDV010001684.1, read on the forward strand.
GGCTATATCAAGTGATTCAGAGTTCATCGTATCGGGAAGTTATGATAAAACGGTGAGACTATGGGACATCAAGACAGGTACCTGTAAGACCATGAGTGGTCACACTAATTCTGTATGATCTGTGGCTATATCAAGTGATTCAGAGTTCATCGTATCGGGAAGTTATGATAAAACGGTGAGACTATGGGACGTCAAGACAGGTACCTGTAAGACCATGAGTGGTCACACTAATTCTGTAAGATCTGTGGCTATATCAAGTGATTCAGAGTTCATCGTATCGGGAAGTTATGATAAAACGGTGAGACTATGGGACGTCAAGACAGGTACCTGTAAGACCATGAGTGGTCACACTAGATATGTAAGATCTGTGGCTATATCCAGTGATTCAGAGTTCATCGTATCGGGAAGTTATGATAAAACGGTGAGACTATGGGACGTCAAGACAGGTACCTGTAAGACCATGAGTGGTCACACTAATTCTGTATCATCTGTGGCTATATCCAGTGATTCAGAGTTCATCGTATCGGGAAGTTATGATAAAACGGTGAGACTATGGGACGTCAAGACAGGTACCTGTAAGACCATGAGTGGTCACACTAATTCTGTATGATCTGTGGCTATATCCAGTGATTCAGAGTTCATCGTATCGGGAAGTGCAGATTAGACGGTGAGACTATGGGACGTCAAGACAGGTACCTGTAAGACCATGAGTGGTCACACTAATTCTGTATGATCTGTGGCTATATCCAGTGATTCAGAGTTCATCGTATCGGGAAGTTATGATAAAACGGTGAGACTATGGGACGTCAAGACAGGTACCTGTAAGACCATGAGTGGTCACACTAATTCTGTATGATCTGTGGCTATATCCAGTGATTCAGAGTTCATCGTATCGGGAAGTTATGATAAAACGGTGAGACTATGGGACGTCAAGACAGGTACCTGTAAGACCATGAGTGGTCACACTAGTCATGTATCATCTGTGGCTATATCCAGTGATTCAGAGTTCATCGTATCGGGAAGTTATGATAAAACGGTGAGACTATGGGACGTCAAGACAGGTACCTGTAAGACCATGAGTGGTCACACTAATTCTGTATGATCTGTGGCTATATCCAGTGATTCAGAGTTCATCGTATCGGGAAGTTCAGATTAGACGGTGAGACTATGGGACGTCAAGACAGGTACCTGTAAGACCATGAGTGGTCACACTAATTCTGTAAGATCTGTGGCTATATCCAGTGATTCAGAGTTCATCGTATCGGGAAGTTATGATAAAACGGTGAGACTATGGGACGTCAAGACAGGTACCTGTAAGACCATGAGTGGTCACACTAGATATGTAAGATCTGTGCTATATCAAGTGATTCAGAGTTCATCGTATCGGGAAGTTATGATAAAACGGTGAGACTATGGGACGTCAAGACAGGTACCTGTAAGACCATGAGTGGTCACACTAATTCTGTATGATCTGTGGCTATATCCAGTGATTCAGAGTTCATCGTATCGGGAAGTTATGATAAAACGGTGAGACTATGGGACGTCAAGACAGGTACCTGTAAGACCATGAGTGGTCACACTAATTCTGTATGATCTGTGGCTATATCCAGTGATTCAGAGTTCATCGTATCGGGAAGTTCAGATTAGACGGTGAGACTATGGGACGTCAAGACAGGTACCTGTAAGACCATGAGTGGTCACACTAATTCTGTAAGATCTGTGGCTATATCCAGTGATTCAGAGTTCATCGTATCGGGAAGTTATGATAAAACGGTGAGACTATGGGACGTCAAGACAGGTACCTGTAAGACCATGAGTGGTCACACTAATTCTGTATGATCTGTGGCTATATCCAGTGATTCAGAGTTCATCGTATCGGGAAGTTATGATAAAACGGTGAGACTATGGGACGTCAAGACAGGTACCTGTAAGACCATGAGTGGTCACACTAATTCTGTATCATCTGTGGCTATATCCAGTGATTCAGAGTTCATCGTATCGGGAAGTTATGATAAAACGGTGAGACTATGGGACGTCAAGACAGGTACCTGTAAGACCATGAGTGGTCACACTAATTCTGTATGATCTGTGGCTATATCCAGTGATTCAGAGTTCATCGTATCGGGAAGTTATGATAAAACGGTGAGACTATGGGACGTCAAGACAGGTACCTGTAAGACCATGAGTGGTCACACTAATTCTGTATGATCTGTGGCTATATCCAGTGATTCAGAGTTCATCGTATCGGGAAGTGCAGATAATACGGTGAGACTATGGGACGTCAAGACAGGTACCTGTAAGACCATGAGTGGTCACACTAATTCTGTATGATCTGTGGCTATATCCAGTGATTCAGAGTTCATCGTATCGGGAAGTTCAGATTAGACGGTGAGACTATGGGACGTCAAGACAGGTACCTGTAAGACCATGAGTGGTCACACTAATTCTGTATGATCTGTGGCTATATCCAGTGATTCAGAGTTCATCGTATCGGGAAGTTATGATAAAACGGTGAGACTATGGGACGTCAAGACAGGTACCTGTAAGACCATGAGTGGTCACACTAGATATGTAAGATCTGTGCTATATCAAGTGATTCAGAGTTCATCGTATCGGGAAGTTATGATAAAACGGTGAGACTATGGGACGTCAAGACAGGTACCTGTAAGACCATGAGTGGTCACACTAGTCATGTATCATCTGTGGCTATATCCAGTGATTCAGAGTTCATCGTATCGGGAAGTTATGATAAAACGGTGAGACTATGGGACGTCAAGACAGGTACCTGTAAGACCATGAGTGGTCACACTAATTCTGTATGATCTGTGGCTATATCCAGTGATTCAGAGTTCATCGTATCGGGAAGTTATGATAAAACGGTGAGACTATGGGACGTCAAGACAGGTACCTGTAAGACCATGAGTGGTCACACTAATTCTGTAAGATCTGTGGCTATATCAAGTGATTCAGAGTTCATCGTATCGGGAAGTTATGATAAAACGGTGAGACTATGGGACGTCAAGACAGGTACCTGTAAGACCATGAGTGGTCACACTAGATATGTAAGATCTGTGGCTATATCCAGTGATTCAGAGTTCATCGTATCGGGAAGTTATGATAAAACGGTGAGACTATGGGACGTCAAGACAGGTACCTGTAAGACCATGAGTGGTCACACTAATTCTGTATATCTGTGGCTATATCCAGTGATTCAGAGTTCATCGTATCGGGAAGTTATGATAAAACGGTGAGACTATGGGACGTCAAGACAGGTACCTGTAAGACCATGAGTGGTCACACTAATTCTGTATGATCTGTGGCTATATCCAGTGATTCAGAGTTCATCGTATCGGGAAGTTATGATAAAACGGTGAGACTATGGGACGTCAAGACAGGTACCTGTAAGACCATGAGTGGTCACACTAATTCTGTATGATCTGTGGCTATATCCAGTGATTCAGAGTTCATCGTATCGGGAAGTTATGATTTATCGGTGAGACTATGGGACGTCAAGACAGGTACCTGTAAGACCATGAGTGGTCACACTAGATATGTAAGATCTGTGGCTATATCCAGTGATTCAGAGTTCATCGTATCGGGAAGTTATGATAAAACGGTGAGACTATGGGACGTCAAGACAGGTACCTGTAAGACCATGAGTGGTCACACTAGTCATGTATCATCTGTGGCTATATCCAGTGATTCAGAGTTCATCGTATCGGGAAGTTATGATAAAACGGTGAGACTATGGGACGTCAAGACAGGTACCTGTAAGACCATGAGTGGTCACACTAATTCTGTATGATCTGTGGCTATATCCAGTGATTCAGAGTTCATCGTATCGGGAAGTTATGATAAAACGGTGAGACTATGGGACGTCAAGACAGGTACCTGTAAGACCATGAGTGGTCACACTAATTCTGTAAGATCTGTGGCTATATCAAGTGATTCAGAGTTCATCGTATCGGGAAGTTATGATAAAACGGTGAGACTATGGGACGTCAAGACAGGTACCTGTAAGACCATGAGTGGTCACACTAGATATGTAAGATCTGTGGCTATATCCAGTGATTCAGAGTTCATCGTATCGGGAAGTTATGATAAAACGGTGAGACTATGGGACGTCAAGACAGGTACCTGTAAGACCATGAGTGGTCACACTAATTCTGTATGATCTGTGGCTATATCCAGTGATTCAGAGTTCATCGTATCGGGAAGTTATGATAAAACGGTGAGACTATGGGACGTCAAGACAGGTACCTGTAAGACCATGAGTGGTCACACTAATTCTGTATGATCTGTGGCTATATCCAGTGATTCAGAGTTCATCGTATCGGGAAGTTATGATAAAACGGTGAGACTATGGGACGTCAAGACAGGTACCTGTAAGACCATGAGTGGTCACACTAATTCTGTATGATCTGTGGCTATATCCAGTGATTCAGAGTTCATCGTATCGGGAAGTTATGATTTATCGGTGAGACTATGGGACGTCAAGACAGGTACCTGTAAGACCATGAGTGGTCACACTAGATATGTAAGATCTGTGGCTATATCCAGTGATTCAGAGTTCATCGTATCGGGAAGTTCAGATTAGACGGTGAGACTATGGGACGTCAAGACAGGTACCTGTAAGACCATGAGTGGTCACACTAATTCTGTATCATCTGTGGCTATATCCAGTGATTCAGAGTTCATCGTATCGGGAAGTTATGATAAAACGGTGAGACTATGGGACGTCAAGACAGGTACCTGTAAGACCATGAGTGGTCACACTAATTCTGTATGATCTGTGGCTATATCCAGTGATTCAGAGTTCATCGTATCGGGAAGTTATGATAAAACGGTGAGACTATGGGACGTCAAGACAGGTACCTGTAAGACCATGAGTGGTCACACTAATTCTGTATGATCTGTGGCTATATCCAGTGATTCAGAGTTCATCGTATCGGGAAGTTATGATAAAACGGTGAGACTATGGGACGTCAAGACAGGTACCTGTAAGACCATGAGTGGTCACACTAATTCTGTATGATCTGTGGCTATATCCAGTGATTCAGAGTTCATCGTATCGGGAAGTTATGATAAAACGGTGAGACTATGGGACGTCAAGACAGGTACCTGTAAGACCATGAGTGGTCACACTAGATATGTAAGATCTGTGCTATATCAAGTGATTCAGAGTTCATCGTATCGGGAAGTTATGATAAAACGGTGAGACTATGGGACGTCAAGACAGGTACCTGTAAGACCATGAGTGGTCACACTAATTCTGTATGATCTGTGGCTATATCCAGTCATTCAGAGTTCATCGTATCGGGAAGTTATGATAAAACGGTGAGACTATGGGACGTCAAGACAGGTACCTGTAAGACCATGAGTGGTCACACTAATTCTGTATGATCTGTGGCTATATCAAGTGATTCAGAGTTCATCGTATCGGGAAGTTATGATAAAACGGTGAGACTATGGGACATCAAGACAGGTACCTGTAAGACCATGAGTGGTCACACTAATTCTGTATGATCTGTGGCTATATCAAGTGATTCAGAGTTCATCGTATCGGGAAGTTATGATAAAACGGTGAGACTATGGGACGTCAAGACAGGTACCTGTAAGACCATGAGTGGTCACACTAATTCTGTAAGATCTGTGGCTATATCAAGTGATTCAGAGTTCATCGTATCGGGAAGTTATGATAAAACGGTGAGACTATGGGACGTCAAGACAGGTACCTGTAAGACCATGAGTGGTCACACTAATTCTGTATGATCTGTGGCTATATCCAGTGATTCAGAGTTCATCGTATCGGGAAGTTATGATAAAACGGTGAGACTATGGGACGTCAAGACAGGTACCTGTAAGACCATGAGTGGTCACACTAATTCTGTATGATCTGTGGCTATATCCAGTCATTCAGAGTTCATCGTATCGGGAAGTTATGATTTATCGGTGAGACTATGGGACGTCAAGACAGGTACCTGTAAGACCATGAGTGGTCACACTAGATATGTAAGATCTGTGGCTATATCCAGTGATTCAGAGTTCATCGTATCGGGAAGTTATGATAAAACGGTGAGACTATGGGACGTCAAGACAGGTACCTGTAAGACCATGAGTGGTCACACTAATTCTGTATCATCTGTGGCTATATCCAGTGATTCAGAGTTCATCGTATCGGGAAGTTATGATAAAACGGTGAGACTATGGGACGTCAAGACAGGTACCTGTAAGACCATGAGTGGTCACACTAATTCTGTATGATCTGTGGCTATATCCAGTGATTCAGAGTTCATCGTATCGGGAAGTTATGATAAAACGGTGAGACTATGGGACGTCAAGACAGGTACCTGTAAGACCATGAGTGGTCACACTAATTCTGTATGATCTGTGGCTATATCCAGTCATTCAGAGTTCATCGTATCGGGAAGTTATGATAAAACGGTGAGACTATGGGACGTCAAGACAGGTACCTGTAAGACCATGAGTGGTCACACTAATTCTGTATGATCTGTGGCTATATCAAGTGATTCAGAGTTCATCGTATCGGGAAGTTATGATAAAACGGTGAGACTATGGGACATCAAGACAGGTACCTGTAAGACCATGAGTGGTCACACTAATTCTGTATGATCTGTGGCTATATCAAGTGATTCAGAGTTCATCGTATCGGGAAGTTATGATAAAACGGTGAGACTATGGGACGTCAAGACAGGTACCTGTAAGACCATGAGTGGTCACACTAGATATGTAAGATCTGTGCTATATCAAGTGATTCAGAGTTCATCGTATCGGGAAGTTATGATAAAACGGTGAGACTATGGGACGTCAAGACAGGTACCTGTAAGACCATGAGTGGTCACACTAGATATGTAAGATCTGTGCTATATCAAGTGATTCAGAGTTCATCGTATCGGGAAGTTCTGATAATACGGTGAGACTATGGGACGTCAAGACAGGTACCTGTAAGACCATGAGTGGTCACACTAATTCTGTATGATCTGTGGCTATATCCAGTCATTCAGAGTTCATCGTATCGGGAAGTTATGATTTATCGGTGAGACTATGGGACGTCAAGACAGGTACCTGTAAGACCATGAGTGGTCACACTAGATATGTAAGATCTGTGGCTATATCCAGTGATTCAGAGTTCATCGTATCGGGAAGTTATGATAAAACGGTGAGACTATGGGACGTCAAGACAGGTACCTGTAAGACCATGAGTGGTCACACTAATTCTGTATCATCTGTGGCTATATCCAGTGATTCAGAGTTCATCGTATCGGGAAGTTATGATAAAACGGTGAGACTATGGGACGTCAAGACAGGTACCTGTAAGACCATGAGTGGTCACACTAATTCTGTATGATCTGTGGCTATATCCAGTGATTCAGAGTTCATCGTATCGGGAAGTTATGATAAAACGGTGAGACTATGGGACGTCAAGACAGGTACCTGTAAGACCATGAGTGGTCACACTAATTCTGTATGATCTGTGGCTATATCCAGTGATTCAGATTTCATCGTATCGGGAAGTGCAGATTAGACGGTGAGACTATGGGACGTCAAGACAGGTACCTGTAAGACCATGAGTGGTCACACTAGATATGTAAGATATGTGGCTATATCCAGTGATTCAGAGTTCATCGTATCGGGAAGTTATGATAAAACGGTGAGACTATGGGACGTCAAGACAGGTACCTGTAAGACCATGAGTGGTCACACTAGTCATGTATCATCTGTGGCTATATCCAGTGATTCAGAGTTCATCGTATCGGGAAGTTATGATAAAACGGTGAGACTATGGGACGTCAAGACAGGTACCTGTAAGACCATGAGTGGTCACACTAATTCTGTATGATCTGTGGCTATATCCAGTGATTCAGAGTTCATCGTATCGGGAAGTTATGATAAAACGGTGAGACTATGGGACGTCAAGACAGGTACCTGTAAGACCATGAGTGGTCACACTAATTCTGTATGATCTGTGGCTATATCCAGTGATTCAGAGTTCATCGTATCGGGAAGTGCAGATTAGACGGTGAGACTATGGGACGTCAAGACAGGTACCTGTAAGACCATGAGTGGTCACACTAATTCTGTATGATCTGTGGCTATATCCAGTGATTCAGAGTTCATCGTATCGGGAAGTTATGATAAAACGGTGAGACTATGGGACGTCAAGACAGGTACCTGTAAGACCATGAGTGGTCACACTAATTCTGTATGATCTGTGGCTATATCCAGTGATTCAGAGTTCATCGTATCGGGAAGTTATGATAAAACGGTGAGACTATGGGACGTCAAGACAGGTACCTGTAAGACCATGAGTGGTCACACTAATTCTGTATGATCTGTGGCTATATCCAGTGATTCAGAGTTCATCGTATCGGGAAGTTCAGATTAGACGGTGAGACTATGGGACGTCAAGACAGGTACCTGTAAGACCATGAGTGGTCACACTAATTCTGTATGATCTGTGGCTATATCCAGTGATTCAGAGTTCATCGTATCGGGAAGTTCAGATTAGACGGTGAGACTATGGGACGTCAAGACAGGTACCTGTAAGACCATGAGTGGTCACACTAATTCTGTATGATCTGTGGCTATATCCAGTGATTCAGAGTTCATCGTATCGGGAAGTTCAGATTAGACGGTGAGACTATGGGACGTCAAGACAGGTACCTGTAAGACCATGAGTGGTCACACTAATTCTGTATGATCTGTGGCTATATCCAGTGATTCAGAGTTCATCGTATCGGGAAGTAGTGCTAATACGGTGAGACTATGGAACGTCAAGACAGGTACCTGTAAGACCATGAGTGGTCACACTAATTCTGTATGATCTGTGGCTATATCCAGTGATTCAGAGTTCATCGTATCGGGAAGTTATGATAAAACGGTGAGACTATGGGACGTCAAGACAGGTACCTGTAAGACCATGAGTGGTCACACTAATTCTGTATGATCTGTGGCTATATCCAGTGATTCAGAGTTCATCGTATCGGGAAGTTCAGATTAGACGGTGAGACTATGGGACGTCAAGACAGGTACCTGTAAGACCATGAGTGGTCACACTAATTCTGTATGATCTGTGCTATATCCAGTGATTCAGAGTTCATCGTATCGGGAAGTTATGATAAAACGGTGAGACTATGGGACGTCAAGACAGGTACCTGTAAGACCATGAGTGGTCACACTAATTCTGTATGATCTGTGGCTATATCCAGTCATTCAGAGTTCATCGTATCGGGAAGTTATGATTTATCGGTGAGACTATGGGACGTCAAGACAGGTACCTGTAAGACCATGAGTGGTCACACTAGATATGTAAGATCTGTGGCTATATCCAGTGATTCAGAGTTCATCGTATCGGGAAGTTATGATAAAACGGTGAGACTATGGGACGTCAAGACAGGTACCTGTAAGACCATGAGTGGTCACACTAATTCTGTATGATCTGTGGCTATATCCAGTGATTCAGAGTTCATCGTATCGGGAAGTTATGATAAAACGGTGAGACTATGGGACGTCAAGACAGGTACCTGTAAGACCATGAGTGGTCACACTAATTCTGTATGATCTGTGGCTATATCAAGTGATTCAGAGTTCATCGTATCGGGAAGTTATGATAAAACGGTGAGACTATGGGACGTCAAGACAGGTACCTGTAAGACCATGAGTGGTCACACTAGATATGTAAGATCTGTGGCTATATCCAGTGATTCAGAGTTCATCGTATCGGGAAGTTATGATAAAACGGTGAGACTATGGGACGTCAAGACAGGTACCTGTAAGACCATGAGTGGTCACACTAATTCTGTATGATCTGTGGCTATATCCAGTGATTCAGAGTTCATCGTATCGGGAAGTTATGATAAAACGGTGAGACTATGGGACGTCAAGACAGGTACCTGTAAGACCATGAGTGGTCACACTAATTCTGTATGATCTGTGGCTATATCCAGTCATTCAGAGTTCATCGTATCGGGAAGTTATGATAAAACGGTGAGACTATGGGACGTCAAGACAGGTACCTGTAAGACCATGAGTGGTCACACTAATTCTGTATGATCTGTGGCTATATCCAGTGATTCAGAGTTCATCGTATCGGGAAGTGCAGATAAAACGGTGAGACTATGGGACGTCAAGACAGGTACCTGTAAGACCATGAGTGGTCACACTAATTCTGTATGATCTGTGGCTATATCCAGTGATTCAGAGTTCATCGTATCGGGAAGTTATGATAAAACGGTGAGACTATGGGACGTCAAGACAGGTACCTGTAAGACCATGAGTGGTCACACTAATTCTGTAAGATCTGTGGCTATATCCAGTGATTCAGAGTTCATCGTATCGGGAAGTTATGATAAAACGGTGAGACTATGGGACGTCAAGACAGGTACCTGTAAGACCATGAGTGGTCACACTAATTCTGTATGATCTGTGGCTATATCAAGTGATTCAGAGTTCATCGTATCGGGAAGTTCTGATAATACGGTGAGACTATGGGACGTCAAGACAGGTACCTGTAAGACCATGAGTGGTCACACTAATTCTGTAAGATCTGTGGCTATATCCAGTGATTCAGAGTTCATCGTATCGGGAAGTTCAGATTAGACGGTGAGACTATGGGACGTCAAGACAGGTACCTGTAAGACCATGAGTGGTCACACTAATTCTGTATGATCTGTGCTATATCCAGTGATTCAGAGTTCATCGTATCGGGAAGTTATGATAAAACGGTGAGACTATGGGACGTCAAGACAGGTACCTGTAAGACCATGAGTGGTCACACTAGATATGTAAGATCTGTGGCTATATCCAGTGATTCAGATTTCATCGTATCGGGAAGTTCAGATTAGACGGTGAGACTATGGGACGTCAAGACAGGTACCTGTAAGACCATGAGTGGTCACACTAATTCTGTATGATCTGTGCTATATCCAGTGATTCAGAGTTCATCGTATCGGGAAGTTATGATAAAACGGTGAGACTATGGGACGTCAAGACAGGTACCTGTAAGACCATGAGTGGTCACACTAGATATGTAAGATCTGTGGCTATATCCAGTGATTCAGAGTTCATCGTATCGGGAAGTTATGATAAAACGGTGAGACTATGGGACGTCAAGACAGGTACCTGTAAGACCATGAGTGGTCACACTAATTCTGTATGATCTGTGGCTATATCCAGTGATTCAGAGTTCATCGTATCGGGAAGTTATGATAAAACGGTGAGACTATGGGACGTCAAGACAGGTACCTGTAAGACCATGAGTGGTCACACTAATTCTGTATGATCTGTGGCTATATCCAGTGATTCAGAGTTCATCGTATCGGGAAGTTATGATAAAACGGTGAGACTATGGGACGTCAAGACAGGTACCTGTAAGACCATGAGTGGTCACACTAATTCTGTATGATCTGTGGCTATATCCAGTGATTCAGAGTTCATCGTATCGGGAAGTTATGATAAAACGGTGAGACTATGGGACGTCAAGACAGGTACCTGTAAGACCATGAGTGGTCACACTAGATATGTAAGATCTGTGCTATATCCAGTCATTCAGAGTTCATCGTATCGGGAAGTTATGATTTATCGGTGAGACTATGGGACGTCAAGACAGGTACCTGTAAGACCATGAGTGGTCACACTAATTCTGTAAGATCTGTGGCTATATCCAGTGATTCAGAGTTCATCGTATCGGGAAGTTATGATAAAACGGTGAGACTATGGGACGTCAAGACAGGTACCTGTAAGACCATGAGTGGTCACACTAATTCTGTATGATCTGTGGCTATATCCAGTGATTCAGAGTTCATCGTATCGGGAAGTTATGATAAAACGGTGAGACTATGGGACGTCAAGACAGGTACCTGTAAGACCATGAGTGGTCACACTAGATATGTAAGATCTGTGCTATATCAAGTGATTCAGAGTTCATCGTATCGGGAAGTTATGATAAAACGGTGAGACTATGGGACGTCAAGACAGGTACCTGTAAGACCATGAGTGGTCACACTAATTCTGTATCATCTGTGGCTATATCAAGTGATTCAGAGTTCATCGTATCGTGAAGTTATGATAAAACGGTGAGACTATGGGACGTCAAGACAGGTACCTGTAAGACCATGAGTGGTCACACTAATTCTGTATGATCTGTGGCTATATCCAGTGATTCAGAGTTCATCGTATCGGGAAGTTATGATAAAACGGTGAGACTATGGGACGTCAAGACAGGTACCTGTAAGACCATGAGTGGTCACACTAATTCTGTATCATCTGTGCTATATCCAGTCATTCAGAGTTCATCGTATCGGGAAGTTATGATTTATCGGTGAGACTATGGGACGTCAAGACAGGTACCTGTAAGACCATGAGTGGTCACACTAATTCTGTAAGATCTGTGGCTATATCCAGTGATTCAGAGTTCATCGTATCGGGAAGTTATGATAAAACGGTGAGACTATGGGACGTCAAGACAGGTACCTGTAAGACCATGAGTGGTCACACTAATTCTGTATGATCTGTGGCTATATCCAGTGATTCAGAGTTCATCGTATCGTGAAGTTATGATAAAACGGTGAGACTATGGGACGTCAAGACAGGTACCTGTAAGACCATGAGTGGTCACACTAGATATGTAAGATCTGTGCTATATCCAGTCATTCAGAGTTCATCGTATCGGGAAGTTATGATTTATCGGTGAGACTATGGGACGTCAAGACAGGTACCTGTAAGACCATGAGTGGTCACACTAATTCTGTATGATCTGTGGCTATATCCAGTGATTCAGAGTTCATCGTATCGGGAAGTTATGATAAAACGGTGAGACTATGGGACGTCAAGACAGGTACCTGTAAGACCATGAGTGGTCACACTAATTCTGTATGATCTGTGGCTATATCCAGTGATTCAGAGTTCATCGTATCGGGAAGTTATGATAAAACGGTGAGACTATGGGACGTCAAGACAGGTACCTGTAAGACCATGAGTGGTCACACTAATTCTGTATGATCTGTGGCTATATCAAGTGATTCAGAGTTCATCGTATCGGGAAGTTATGATAAAACGGTGAGACTATGGGACGTCAAGACAGGTACCTGTAAGACCATGAGTGGTCACACTAATTCTGTATGATCTGTGGCTATATCCAGTCATTCAGAGTTCATCGTATCGGGAAGTTATGATAAAACGGTGAGACTATGGGACGTCAAGACAGGTACCTGTAAGACCATGAGTGGTCACACTAATTCTGTATGATCTGTGCTATATCCAGTGATTCAGAGTTCATCGTATCGGGAAGTTATGATAAAACGGTGAGACTATGGGACGTCAAGACAGGTACCTGTAAGACCATGAGTGGTCACACTAATTCTGTATGATCTGTGCTATATCCAGTGATTCAGAGTTCATCGTATCGGGAAGTTATGATAAAACGGTGAGACTATGGGACGTCAAGACAGGTACCTGTAAGACCATGAGTGGTCACACTAATTCTGTATGATCTGTGCTATATCCAGTGATTCAGAGTTCATCGTATCGGGAAGTTATGATAAAACGGTGAGACTATGGGACGTCAAGACAGGTACCTGTAAGACCATGAGTGGTCACACTAATTCTGTATGATCTGTGGCTATATCCAGTGATTCAGAGTTCATCGTATCGGGAAGTTATGATAATACGGTGAGACTATGGGACGTCAAGACAGGTACCTGTAAGACCATGAGTGGTCACACTAATTAAGTAAATGCTGTGGCTATATCCAGTGATTCAGAGTTCATCGTATCGGGAAGTTATGATAAAACGGTGAGACTATGGGACGTCAAGACAGGTACCTGTAAGACCATGAGTGGTCACACTAATTCTGTATGATCTGTGGCTATATCAAGTGATTCAGAGTTCATCGTATCGGGAAGTTATGATTTATCGGTGAGACTATGGGACGTCAAGACAGGTACCTGTAAGACCATGAGTGGTCACACTAATTCTGTATGATCTGTGCTATATCCAGTGATTCAGAGTTCATCGTATCGGGAAGTTATGATAAAACGGTGAGACTATGGGACGTCAAGACAGGTACCTGTAAGACCATGAGTGGTCACACTAATTCTGTATGATCTGTGGCTATATCCAGTCATTCAGAGTTCATCGTATCGGGAAGTTATGATTTATCGGTGAGACTATGGGACGTCAAGACAGGTACCTGTAAGACCATGAGTGGTCACACTAGATATGTAAGATCTGTGGCTATATCCAGTGATTCAGAGTTCATCGTATCGGGAAGTTATGATAAAACGGTGAGACTATGGGACGTCAAGACAGGTACCTGTAAGACCATGAGTGGTCACACTAATTCTGTATGATCTGTGGCTATATCCAGTCATTCAGAGTTCATCGTATCGGGAAGTTATGATAAAACGGTGAGACTATGGGACGTCAAGACAGGTACCTGTAAGACCATGAGTGGTCACACTAATTCTGTATCATCTGTGGCTATATCCAGTGATTCAGAGTTCATCGTATCGGGAAGTTATGATAAAACGGTGAGACTATGGGACGTCAAGACAGGTACCTGTAAGACCATGAGTGGTCACACTAATTCTGTAAGATCTGTGGCTATATCCAGTGATTCAGAGTTCATCGTATCGGGAAGTTATGATAAAACGGTGAGACTATGGGACGTCAAGACAGGTACCTGTAAGACCATGAGTGGTCACACTAGATATGTAAGATCTGTGCTATATCCAGTCATTCAGAGTTCATCGTATGGGAAGTTATGATAAAACGGTGAGACTATGGGACGTCAAGACAGGTACCTGTAAGACCATGAGTGGTCACACTAATTCTGTATGATCTGTGGCTATATCCAGTGATTCAGATTTCATCGTATCGGGAAGTTATGATAAAACGGTGAGACTATGGGACGTCAAGACAGGTACCTGTAAGACCATGAGTGGTCACACTAATTCTGTATGATCTGTGGCTATATCCAGTGATTCAGAGTTCATCGTATCGGGAAGTTATGATAAAACGGTGAGACTATGGGACGTCAAGACAGGTACCTGTAAGACCATGAGTGGTCACACTAATTCTGTATGATCTGTGGCTATATCCAGTCATTCAGAGTTCATCGTATGGGAAGTTATGATAAAACGGTGAGACTATGGGACGTCAAGACAGGTACCTGTAAGACCATGAGTGGTCACACTAATTAAGTAAATGCTGTGGCTATATCCAGTGATTCAGAGTTCATCGTATCGGGAAGTTATGATAAAACGGTGAGACTATGGGACGTCAAGACAGGTACCTGTAAGACCATGAGTGGTCACACTAATTCTGTATGATCTGTGGCTATATCAAGTGATTCAGAGTTCATCGTATCGGGAAGTTATGATAAAACGGTGAGACTATGGGACGTCAAGACAGGTACCTGTAAGACCATGAGTGGTCACACTAATTAAGTAAATGCTGTGGCTATATCCAGTGATTCAGAGTTCATCGTATCGGGAAGTTATGATAAAACGGTGAGACTATGGGACGTCAAGACAGGTACCTGTAAGACCATGAGTGGTCACACTAGATATGTAAGATCTGTGGCTATATCCAGTGATTCAGAGTTCATCGTATCGGGAAGTTATGATAAAACGGTGAGACTATGGGACGTCAAGACAGGTACCTGTAAGACCATGAGTGGTCACACTAATTCTGTATGATCTGTGGCTATATCCAGTGATTCAGATTTCATCGTATCGGGAAGTTATGATAAAACGGTGAGACTATGGGACGTCAAGACAGGTACCTGTAAGACCATGAGTGGTCACACTAATTCTGTATGATCTGTGGCTATATCCAGTGATTCAGAGTTCATCGTATCGGGAAGTTATGATAAAACGGTGAGACTATGGGACGTCAAGACAGGTACCTGTAAGACCATGAGTGGTCACACTAGATATGTAAGATCTGTGGCTATATCCAGTCATTCAGAGTTCATCGTATGGGAAGTTATGATAAAACGGTGAGACTATGGGACGTCAAGACAGGTACCTGTAAGACCATGAGTGGTCACACTAATTAAGTAAATGCTGTGGCTATATCCAGTGATTCAGAGTTCATCGTATCGGGAAGTTATGATAAAACGGTGAGACTATGGGACGTCAAGACAGGTACCTGTAAGACCATGAGTGGTCACACTAATTCTGTATGATCTGTGGCTATATCAAGTGATTCAGAGTTCATCGTATCGGGAAGTTATGATAAAACGGTGAGACTATGGGACGTCAAGACAGGTACCTGTAAGACCATGAGTGGTCACACTAATTAAGTAAATGCTGTGGCTATATCCAGTGATTCAGAGTTCATCGTATCGGGAAGTTATGATAAAACGGTGAGACTATGGGACGTCAAGACAGGTACCTGTAAGACCATGAGTGGTCACACTAGATATGTAAGATCTGTGGCTATATCCAGTGATTCAGAGTTCATCGTATCGGGAAGTTATGATAAAACGGTGAGACTATGGGACGTCAAGACAGGTACCTGTAAGACCATGAGTGGTCACACTAATTCTGTATGATCTGTGGCTATATCCAGTGATTCAGAGTTCATCGTATCGGGAAGTTATGATAAAACGGTGAGACTATGGGACGTCAAGACAGGTACCTGTAAGACCATGAGTGGTCACACTAATTCTGTATGATCTGTGCTATATCAAGTGATTCAGAGTTCATCGTATCGGGAAGTTATGATAAAACGGTGAGACTATGGGACGTCAAGACAGGTACCTGTAAGACCATGAGTGGTCACACTAATTCTGTATCATCTGTGGCTATATCAAGTGATTCAGAGTTCATCGTATCGGGAAGTTATGATAAAACGGTGAGACTATGGGACGTCAAGACAGGTACCTGTAAGACCATGAGTGGTCACACTAATTCTGTATGATCTGTGGCTATATCCAGTCATTCAGAGTTCATCGTATCGGGAAGTTATGATAAAACGGTGAGACTATGGGACGTCAAGACAGGTACCTGTAAGACCATGAGTGGTCACACTAATTCTGTATGATCTGTGCTATATCCAGTGATTCAGAGTTCATCGTATCGGGAAGTTATGATAAAACGGTGAGACTATGGGACGTCAAGACAGGTACCTGTAAGACCATGAGTGGTCACACTAATTCTGTATGATCTGTGCTATATCCAGTGATTCAGAGTTCATCGTATCGGGAAGTTATGATAAAACGGTGAGACTATGGGACGTCAAGACAGGTACCTGTAAGACCATGAGTGGTCACACTAATTCTGTATGATCTGTGCTATATCCAGTGATTCAGAGTTCATCGTATCGGGAAGTTATGATAAAACGGTGAGACTATGGGACGTCAAGACAGGTACCTGTAAGACCATGAGTGGTCACACTAATTCTGTATGATCTGTGGCTATATCCAGTGATTCAGAGTTCATCGTATCGGGAAGTTATGATAATACGGTGAGACTATGGGACGTCAAGACAGGTACCTGTAAGACCATGAGTGGTCACACTAATTAAGTAAATGCTGTGGCTATATCCAGTGATTCAGAGTTCATCGTATCGGGAAGTTATGATAAAACGGTGAGACTATGGGACGTCAAGACAGGTACCTGTAAGACCATGAGTGGTCACACTAGATATGTAAGATCTGTGGCTATATCCAGTGATTCAGAGTTCATCGTATCGGGAAGTTATGATAAAACGGTGAGACTATGGGACGTCAAGACAGGTACCTGTAAGACCATGAGTGGTCACACTAATTCTGTATGATCTGTGGCTATATCCAGTGATTCAGAGTTCATCGTATCGGGAAGTTATGATAAAACGGTGAGACTATGGGACGTCAAGACAGGTACCTGTAAGACCATGAGTGGTCACACTAATTCTGTATGATCTGTGCTATATCAAGTGATTCAGAGTTCATCGTATCGGGAAGTTATGATAAAACGGTGAGACTATGGGACGTCAAGACAGGTACCTGTAAGACCATGAGTGGTCACACTAATTCTGTATCATCTGTGGCTATATCAAGTGATTCAGAGTTCATCGTATCGGGAAGTTATGATAAAACGGTGAGACTATGGGACGTCAAGACAGGTACCTGTAAGACCATGAGTGGTCACACTAATTCTGTATGATCTGTGGCTATATCCAGTCATTCAGAGTTCATCGTATCGGGAAGTTATGATAAAACGGTGAGACTATGGGACGTCAAGACAGGTACCTGTAAGACCATGAGTGGTCACACTAATTCTGTATGATCTGTGCTATATCCAGTGATTCAGAGTTCATCGTATCGGGAAGTTATGATAAAACGGTGAGACTATGGGACGTCAAGACAGGTACCTGTAAGACCATGAGTGGTCACACTAATTCTGTATGATCTGTGCTATATCCAGTGATTCAGAGTTCATCGTATCGGGAAGTTATGATAAAACGGTGAGACTATGGGACGTCAAGACAGGTACCTGTAAGACCATGAGTGGTCACACTAATTCTGTATGATCTGTGCTATATCCAGTGATTCAGAGTTCATCGTATCGGGAAGTTATGATAAAACGGTGAGACTATGGGACGTCAAGACAGGTACCTGTAAGACCATGAGTGGTCACACTAATTCTGTATGATCTGTGGCTATATCCAGTGATTCAGAGTTCATCGTATCGGGAAGTTATGATAATACGGTGAGACTATGGGACGTCAAGACAGGTACCTGTAAGACCATGAGTGGTCACACTAATTAAGTAAATGCTGTGGCTATATCCAGTGATTCAGAGTTCATCGTATCGGGAAGTTATGATAAAACGGTGAGACTATGGGACGTCAAGACAGGTACCTGTAAGACCATGAGTGGTCACACTAATTCTGTATGATCTGTGGCTATATCAAGTGATTCAGAGTTCATCGTATCGGGAAGTTATGATTTATCGGTGAGACTATGGGACGTCAAGACAGGTACCTGTAAGACCATGAGTGGTCACACTAATTCTGTATGATCTGTGCTATATCCAGTGATTCAGAGTTCATCGTATCGGGAAGTTATGATAAAACGGTGAGACTATGGGACGTCAAGACAGGTACCTGTAAGACCATGAGTGGTCACACTAATTCTGTATGATCTGTGGCTATATCCAGTGATTCAGAGTTCATCGTATCGGGAAGTTATGATTTATCGGTGAGACTATGGGACGTCAAGACAGGTACCTGTAAGACCATGAGTGGTCACACTAGATATGTAAGATCTGTGGCTATATCCAGTGATTCAGAGTTCATCGTATCGGGAAGTTATGATAAAACGGTGAGACTATGGGACGTCAAGACAGGTACCTGTAAGACCATGAGTGGTCACACTAATTCTGTATGATCTGTGGCTATATCCAGTCATTCAGAGTTCATCGTATCGGGAAGTTATGATAAAACGGTGAGACTATGGGACGTCAAGACAGGTACCTGTAAGACCATGAGTGGTCACACTAATTCTGTATCATCTGTGGCTATATCCAGTGATTCAGAGTTCATCGTATCGGGAAGTTATGATAAAACGGTGAGACTATGGGACGTCAAGACAGGTACCTGTAAGACCATGAGTGGTCACACTAATTCTGTAAGATCTGTGGCTATATCCAGTGATTCAGAGTTCATCGTATCGGGAAGTTATGATAAAACGGTGAGACTATGGGACGTCAAGACAGGTACCTGTAAGACCATGAGTGGTCACACTAGATATGTAAGATCTGTGCTATATCCAGTCATTCAGAGTTCATCGTATGGGAAGTTATGATAAAACGGTGAGACTATGGGACGTCAAGACAGGTACCTGTAAGACCATGAGTGGTCACACTAATTCTGTATGATCTGTGGCTATATCCAGTGATTCAGATTTCATCGTATCGGGAAGTTATGATAAAACGGTGAGACTATGGGACGTCAAGACAGGTACCTGTAAGACCATGAGTGGTCACACTAATTCTGTATGATCTGTGGCTATATCCAGTGATTCAGAGTTCATCGTATCGGGAAGTTATGATAAAACGGTGAGACTATGGGACGTCAAGACAGGTACCTGTAAGACCATGAGTGGTCACACTAATTCTGTATGATCTGTGGCTATATCCAGTCATTCAGAGTTCATCGTATGGGAAGTTATGATAAAACGGTGAGACTATGGGACGTCAAGACAGGTACCTGTAAGACCATGAGTGGTCACACTAATTAAGTAAATGCTGTGGCTATATCCAGTGATTCAGAGTTCATCGTATCGGGAAGTTATGATAAAACGGTGAGACTATGGGACGTCAAGACAGGTACCTGTAAGACCATGAGTGGTCACACTAATTCTGTATGATCTGTGGCTATATCAAGTGATTCAGAGTTCATCGTATCGGGAAGTTATGATAAAACGGTGAGACTATGGGACGTCAAGACAGGTACCTGTAAGACCATGAGTGGTCACACTAATTAAGTAAATGCTGTGGCTATATCCAGTGATTCAGAGTTCATCGTATCGGGAAGTTATGATAAAACGGTGAGACTATGGGACGTCAAGACAGGTACCTGTAAGACCATGAGTGGTCACACTAGATATGTAAGATCTGTGGCTATATCCAGTGATTCAGAGTTCATCGTATCGGGAAGTTATGATAAAACGGTGAGACTATGGGACGTCAAGACAGGTACCTGTAAGACCATGAGTGGTCACACTAATTCTGTATGATCTGTGGCTATATCCAGTGATTCAGATTTCATCGTATCGGGAAGTTATGATAAAACGGTGAGACTATGGGACGTCAAGACAGGTACCTGTAAGACCATGAGTGGTCACACTAATTCTGTATGATCTGTGGCTATATCCAGTGATTCAGAGTTCATCGTATCGGGAAGTTATGATAAAACGGTGAGACTATGGGACGTCAAGACAGGTACCTGTAAGACCATGAGTGGTCACACTAGATATGTAAGATCTGTGGCTATATCCAGTCATTCAGAGTTCATCGTATGGGAAGTTATGATAAAACGGTGAGACTATGGGACGTCAAGACAGGTACCTGTAAGACCATGAGTGGTCACACTAATTAAGTAAATGCTGTGGCTATATCCAGTGATTCAGAGTTCATCGTATCGGGAAGTTATGATAAAACGGTGAGACTATGGGACGTCAAGACAGGTACCTGTAAGACCATGAGTGGTCACACTAATTCTGTATGATCTGTGGCTATATCAAGTGATTCAGAGTTCATCGTATCGGGAAGTTATGATAAAACGGTGAGACTATGGGACGTCAAGACAGGTACCTGTAAGACCATGAGTGGTCACACTAATTAAGTAAATGCTGTGGCTATATCCAGTGATTCAGAGTTCATCGTATCGGGAAGTTATGATAAAACGGTGAGACTATGGGACGTCAAGACAGGTACCTGTAAGACCATGAGTGGTCACACTAGATATGTAAGATCTGTGGCTATATCCAGTGATTCAGAGTTCATCGTATCGGGAAGTTATGATAAAACGGTGAGACTATGGGACGTCAAGACAGGTACCTGTAAGACCATGAGTGGTCACACTAATTCTGTATGATCTGTGGCTATATCCAGTGATTCAGAGTTCATCGTATCGGGAAGTTATGATAAAACGGTGAGACTATGGGACGTCAAGACAGGTACCTGTAAGACCATGAGTGGTCACACTAATTCTGTATGATCTGTGCTATATCAAGTGATTCAGAGTTCATCGTATCGGGAAGTTATGATAAAACGGTGAGACTATGGGACGTCAAGACAGGTACCTGTAAGACCATGAGTGGTCACACTAATTCTGTATCATCTGTGGCTATATCAAGTGATTCAGAGTTCATCGTATCGGGAAGTTATGATAAAACGGTGAGACTATGGGACGTCAAGACAGGTACCTGTAAGACCATGAGTGGTCACACTAATTAAGTAAATGCTGTGGCTATATCCAGTGATTCAGAGTTCATCGTATCGGGAAGTTATGATAAAACGGTGAGACTATGGGACGTCAAGACAGGTACCTGTAAGACCATGAGTGGTCACACTAATTCTGTATGATCTGTGGCTATATCCAGTGATTCAGAGTTCATCGTATCGGGAAGT
This sequence comes from Loxodes magnus, assembly GCA_946699065.1. NCBI lineage: Eukaryota > Ciliophora > Karyorelictea > Loxodida > Loxodidae > Loxodes > Loxodes magnus. The sequence continues at coordinate 92,157 of CAMPDV010001684.1, forward strand.
TATGATAAAACGGTGAGACTATGGGACGTCAAGACAGGTACCTGTAAGACCATGAGTGGTCACACTAATTCTGTATGATCTGTGGCTATATCCAGTGATTCAGAGTTCATCGTATCGGGAAGTTATGATAAAACGGTGAGACTATGGGACGTCAAGACAGGTACCTGTAAGACCATGAGTGGTCACACTAATTCTGTATGATCTGTGGCTATATCCAGTGATTCAGAGTTCATCGTATCGGGAAGTTCAGATTAGACGGTGAGACTATGGGACGTCAAGACAGGTACCTGTAAGACCATGAGTGGTCACACTAATTCTGTAAGATCTGTGGCTATATCAAGTGATTCAGAGTTCATCGTATCGGGAAGTTATGATAAAACGGTGAGACTATGGGACGTCAAGACAGGTACCTGTAAGACCATGAGTGGTCACACTAATTCTGTAAGATCTGTGGCTATATCAAGTGATTCAGAGTTCATCGTATCGGGAAGTTATGATAAAACGGTGAGACTATGGGACGTCAAGACAGGTACCTGTAAGACCATGAGTGGTCACACTAATTCTGTATGATCTGTGGCTATATCCAGTCATTCAGAGTTCATCGTATCGGGAAGTTATGATTTATCGGTGAGACTATGGGACGTCAAGACAGGTACCTGTAAGACCATGAGTGGTCACACTAGATATGTAAGATCTGTGGCTATATCCAGTGATTCAGAGTTCATCGTATCGGGAAGTTATGATAAAACGGTGAGACTATGGGACGTCAAGACAGGTACCTGTAAGACCATGAGTGGTCACACTAATTCTGTATGATCTGTGGCTATATCCAGTCATTCAGAGTTCATCGTATCGGGAAGTTATGATTTATCGGTGAGACTATGGGACGTCAAGACAGGTACCTGTAAGACCATGAGTGGTCACACTAGATATGTAAGATCTGTGGCTATATCCAGTGATTCAGAGTTCATCGTATCGGGAAGTGCAGATTAGACGGTGAGACTATGGGACGTCAAGACAGGTACCTGTAAGACCATGAGTGGTCACACTAATTAAGTAAATGCTGTGGCTATATCCAGTGATTCAGAGTTCATCGTATCGGGAAGTTATGATAAAACGGTGAGACTATGGGACGTCAAGACAGGTACCTGTAAGACCATGAGTGGTCACACTAATTCTGTATGATCTGTGGCTATATCAAGTGATTCAGAGTTCATCGTATCGGGAAGTTATGATAAAACGGTGAGACTATGGGACGTCAAGACAGGTACCTGTAAGACCATGAGTGGTCACACTAATTAAGTAAATGCTGTGGCTATATCCAGTGATTCAGAGTTCATCGTATCGGGAAGTTATGATAAAACGGTGAGACTATGGGACGTCAAGACAGGTACCTGTAAGACCATGAGTGGTCACACTAGATATGTAAGATCTGTGGCTATATCCAGTGATTCAGAGTTCATCGTATCGGGAAGTTATGATAAAACGGTGAGACTATGGGACGTCAAGACAGGTACCTGTAAGACC